>SNQJ01S0035727.1:5733-55104 GCA_010110895.2 Picea sitchensis
AGGGTTGTAGACTAAGGATGCTTGGTAACTTAAAAATAATGTGTAGGTATGCTTGGAACAATGGGATTACTTCAATAATTAATGTAACAAACAACTCATCATACATTCAAATGAAACAATTCTTTCAGAAAACAATTATTAGATCAAGTAATTTCAAAGGAGAGGATGGAGAACACTAATCTTGATTGCCAAATACAGTTGGGTGTAGGGATTAATACAAGATAGAAAGAAAATCCTCCACTTCAAATCTATGAGCTCAATAAAGAGATAACAGTCTTTATAAGCTAAGATAAACTGAAATAAAGTACAGAAAAGGAAGAATGGATATTTCTGATATTGAAAACAAAAGGAGACTGCAATTTTATTATACCATAAGAGTCTATACAGTAGCACAAAAATGTATTCCCAGTTTGAACCCTTGTCTCTTAGAAAAGCTAGGCATTTATAGCCTTTTACAATAAGTTTTTAAGATCCTGAAAACTTGGATCTGTATCTAAAAATAGCAAATCAAATTAACTAAGACAATCAACAACAAAGACTAGTGGCTAGGCTAGCATTCGAACTGTCTTCCATATCAAAATTTGACATATGTACTTCATCAGCTTCTGGAATCTATTGTGTCATGAAAAAGGTAAAGGCACTTGTCTTTGTAGTTGGATTTCTTCAATTACTCATAGTCGAAACTTTAGGAGACCGATTTAGCATGTGGTTTTCAAAATCTCCATGAATCTCTGATGCTGAGTATTTTCTGACTAAGTAGTTAATCCTTTAATGCTCTAGAACCTCTTTAAATCCTTTGAAAATCGCCCTACTCCATCTTTATCTTTCAAAAATTCTTTTTTTGCTTTAACCAGCTAACTCGCTTTATGATTCGCTAGTTAGCTGGTGAAAGATCTTCCTTTCACCAACTAACTGGTCATAAATTAACCCTTTGTGCTGGTGAAAGCTCTGCCTTGGACAGAAAGGAACTTTCACCTCCAAAACTGTTGTTTTATCAAAAAATCAGTGTGTCTCTGCTTTATTTGCTTGCATATTCACAGCAACCTGGGCTAGCACTTGCAAATCTGGGTGTGACTTATGTTTCTGCTTCAATTTTCTAGTCTTCCTCTTAAGGCGTTTTGCTAACCACCATAGACTGTTATAATATTTGGTGATTTTCTTCTTCCTCTTCTTGTCCTTGACACTTTCACGAGCCAACTTTTCAAATGCAACATTTGTTTCTGTGAAATTATCAGACAAATTTTTGTATCTCTCCATAATTACTCTTTCGAAAACCTCCTGTTGAGCAATCTCTTCTTTAAGTTACTTGATTTTCTGTGATTTCTTTGACCCTTTTCTCTTTGATGTTTCACCTTCATCAGTGGGAGTAAAAGTCTCACAATCCTGTGCAAATTCCATGGAGTGTTCAGGGATTTTAATGGCTGGGATTTCATCTTCTTGGTATGGCTCTGTTTCTGAGTCTATGTATGGTAGATTTAAAATATTTGTTTTCTTTTCTGTAGGCTGCTCCATAGTAGTTTGAAAATCTAAATTTTTCTTTGACCTGTGAGACTTTATGCCAGAAATCCTATCTTCTGGTGGTCCTGGAAGAGTTCTCCTCTTCCTCGAGCTGCTCTGAGGAGTTAATTTCCTTTTTCCAGCTCTCTTCTGCTCATTCATGGGCTAAGTTTGGGTTTCAAATCCCTCCCAAAAAATAAAATGTTGCCAAGCCCTTCCTCTTTGTCTTAGCTCCTCCAAGATTATCAATTTGATTAGGCTGAAATGAAAAGAGTGTTTTTCATACTTAAAGGTTCAACCCTAATTTTTTTACAAACTTTAGTTAGGGTTTTATGCAAGAAGAAAGGTAAATTTAGGAGAGTTTTCCCTGTAAAATGGTCTAAGAGCTTGAAATGGTATAGCATCAGCTTGTCATACCTGCCTTCTAAGGTTATATAGATTTGGATGCCCTTGAACAAGTCCTACCATTCATCCTCCAAATGAGAAACTGGCATGCTTTTCTTCCATGCAACATTTCTGAATTCTTCCTTAAGATATGTTCTGAAATTGAGATTCTTGGTTGCTGTCATTTTGAACCAACTCTGGCCTAATCTAGGTAAGCTGGTTTCTGTAGAAATGGCAGCTTCATCAACTATGATTTATAAAGACCTGACACAGGCTTAATTTCCATCGTATGATTTAGCAAACACTTCAGTTGTTGTTTGGTGACAGTCGTTCTGTAACTTCTCAACATATCCCATGCAACCTGTGTCTGAGAAGTGCTTTTGTACCTCTGGATGTGCTTGTAAAAAGGACAGACTGTCTAATTCTTTCCTTAACAATGAATTGCTTCATTTCCTTTCCATATGCAACTCAATTACCAGACAATTTTGCAAACCAAATCATTGTAATTTGTTGTTTGAGCCAAGGTTTGGCGCTGGTGAAAACTCTCGGCGTTGTCTTTCAAAAATGAAAACATAACATATGCCTGTGGATGATGCATGTTGGGGATATGAGGTGTTGATTTGATGTCACCAGTTGAGTAGTACCTCTCCTTTACCTGTGATGATGGATTTGAATTCACCATCTCCAACGCCATTATCTCGTGAAGCATGCATTATTGAACACGGTCCTCTTTGATATCCGATTTAGACGTGCAAACAGAATATTCATCATTATCCGCTTTCACGAGCGCCTTATAGTGATTACATGACGTGTGTTGAGCATGTCATCCTTTGATTTTTTGAAAACGTGGAGGGAACACATGTGTTCTGCACTTTCACTAGCTAACGATTTGTGGGGAAGTACTCCTTAACTGTTGAAAATCGCTGCTTTCGCTAGCTAGTCCTCAAACTTGAAACACACGTTAGTTGTTGAAATCCTTTCCATGAAATTTTAAATAAAATACCTTTATGGATCGAGTTATTTCTAAGATATGAATTAAAAACCTAAGTTTTTCCACTAGAAGAACTTAAAATAAATTGGAGAAAACTACCAATGACCATTCTGTCAGTCCCAAAATGAAACCATAGTGACTGATTCATTTTGGGAGCTAACACATTCTTCCCACAATTCCAACACTCTATCTTTCCTAGTCTAGATTTGGATTTTCCCTTTCTAGAATTCTCGTGGTTCCTTGAGCCCTTTCCTCTATCCTTTTGTCTTCCCCTGTAATCCATGTTTAATGCATTACCTGATGTCTCACCTCTATTTTTCCATCGCATTTCCTCACTAAGGATAACACCAACAACAACATCAAATTTTAGAGTGTTTGAACGAGAGACAAAGTCACTTTTAGCCATGACCAATCCATTCCATCTTTTTTTAAATGAGCCCGATATTATAAGATCCATAACCTCATCATCAAAGTCCAATTTTACAGAACTTAGCTGATTAGTAACCATATTAAATTCATTTAAATGATCTGCAACACACCCACCTTCTGACATCTTCATATTAAATAAACACTTCATTAGAAATACCTTATTGGAAGCTGAGGGTTTTTCATACAATTTAGCCAATGCATCCATCATCTCCTTCATTGTATTTACTTTTGAAATATTTAAAGCCACCGACACTGCTAGGTTCAGTTTTATTGTTCCTAGTGCCTTTCTGTCAAGAACCTCCCATTCTTCGTCCTTCATGGTCGTCAGCTTCTTTGTTATTCCACCCAATGGTAGGAATAGATTCTTCTAATATAAATAATATTCCATCTGCATCTTACATAACTGGTAGTGTTGGTCGTTAAATTTATCAACCCTAAACTTCCCATCTTCTTCCATTGCTCTCACTCAAATGAGGAACCCTCTTTTCCTACAAGTTATGTTAAGTACCTATACCAGCAAGATCGTGGAGGAATAAAATAAAAAAAATGTGGAAATAGAACACATAAGATACACAATACAATAGCGACACATATAAATGTGGTTCATGCAGTGTGGGCTACGTCCACTAGAGAAATTTTGCAAGTCCTTCCTTATTATTATCCATCAAAATGAATGGATGCAACCTACAAATCACCCATTGTAACTTCCTCTTCTTTCTCTCCCAGTCTCGTCTCTCAGAATCCAATATTTGTGATAATACACAGTCACAATACAATTCCATCATAAAAGAGGGTTTACTTCTAGGTAAAAAAATCCCTAAAAATAACTTCTACTATCATATCTGTGACCTTATAATGAGTGGTCCAGATTGACTATGAAATTACAATATTTTACATGGAAAATTTTCCCAATATTTTTCTTCGGGGGCACTACCCCCGAATCCCCTTCCAGGGGGGGCTACAAAATTTTTCGCCCCCCCCCCCATGGACCCCCCTGGTGATAGTTTTTGGGGAGAAATCCCCCTCATTAGGGAATGGGGTCCAAGAACAACTGAAAACAACGTCTGAATCAAGAAGATAATCATGCTCCACTATCAACAAATCCATGCTCATGTTTTAGTGGCTTGACCTGCCACTTGGATCAAGGCTACTCACTGAAATATGGAAGCACAACATGTGGTTACTACTCAAATAAAAAAACCATCATTTATTCCTCACCCATGTCCCACCAATCCTTCTCTTCCCTCTCCTCCTCTCAAGATCCATAGATTAACTAGGGATGAAATGGTTGAATGTGAACTTAAAGGAATTTGTTACAATTTTGATAATAAAATATTTTCTTGGGCACAAATGTAAGGATCAAAAAAAATTATGGCCATTTCTGAAAACATTTCAAATGATGATGGCGATGAACTCCCTCAAGAAACTCTTCCTTATCTAGATGATGGCATTCCACCTTCTGATCAACAAACTATGGAATCCAAAATATGCCTCTAAGCATTGATCGTTATTTCATCTCCCCAAACACTTAAATTAATTGGTTATCTCAAGCACCTTAAATTCATTGTTGTAATTGAAAGTGACAACACCCACAACTTTATTCATTGTTATGTTCCCCAAGAGACACATTTCTATATCCATGTAGTCAAAAACCTTCAGATCGTGATTGGTAATGACAGCTCCATAAAGTGTGGGGGTTTTGAAAATGTGCACCTTCAAATTAAAGATTATTCTTTCAAATCCCACATGTTTTCCATTAAAATGGGTTGTTGTCAAATTATTCTAGGTGTTGAA
Source organism: Picea sitchensis (assembly GCA_010110895.2). Taxonomy (NCBI): domain Eukaryota; kingdom Viridiplantae; phylum Streptophyta; class Pinopsida; order Pinales; family Pinaceae; genus Picea; species Picea sitchensis. The sequence continues at coordinate 10,829 of SNQJ01S0035727.1, forward strand.
TGGTTTCACACATTAGGTCCCATTACCATGGATTTCCAGGATTTATACATGAGATTCTAGCAGGATGGGCATTGTTACACTCTCCAAGGAATCACTACAGGTTCCCCATTGATTTTTATCTCATTTCATATGGAAACACACCTCAAAAAAGTCCATTCTAGAATTACCACCTGATTTCATGCTATTCAAGCTTTTGAGACCCCTTCCGAATTGATTCATCATGACATGCAATCTCTCTTAACCAAACACAAATTGATTTGTGAAACCCATAGGGAATCCCACCCTCCCTTGTTTCCCATGCTAATTCCATTCCCCTCATATATGGTATCTTCCCACCTAATATTCACCCTTATCACCACCCCTTTGCTTAGAAAAAAGAAATTGAAAATATTTTTCATAAGTTATTAGTTGCAGTTGTTATTTGCCTTAGTAAAAGTCCTTATTCATCCCCTATGGTCATGGTACTCAAAAAAGAAGGCACTTGGTTCATTTTCCTTATTTTTTTTCTATCAAAAGAATCGCCATCAAGGACAAGTTTCCCATTCCATTTATTGATGATCTTTTGGATGAACTTAAAGGTTCCCAATTATTTACCCAACTTGACCTCCATTCAGGCTATCACCAAATCCATATGAAAGAGGTTGATATTCCAAAACTTTCTGTATCTCACTCATGAATGAAATTATGAGTTCTTGGTGATTCCTTTTCGTCTTTTTTATGGACCCTCCAACTTCTAGAGTCTCATGAATCATATATATAAACCCTTTATATGTCATTTTTTCCTAGTCTTTTTTTATGACATCCTCATCTACAACAAAACTTGGTAGTCCCATGCTACCCATGTATACCATATTTTACAACTCCTTTCATATCATAAACTATTTCTCAAGAGGTCCAAATGTGCCTTTGGCATTTCTGAAGTTGAATATTTTGGTCATATTTTTACTAAGGATGGTGTAAGAGTGGACCCAAAGAAAATTGAAGAAATGAAGGATTGGCCCTATTTTATAACTCTTAAACATTTACAAGGTTTCCTTGGTCTAATAGGGTACTATATTAATTTCATTGAGAATATGGAAAAATAGTAGCTCTTCTCACTTCCTTACGTAAGGAAAATGCTTTCAAGTGGAATGTAGTTGCAAATCAAGACTTCTAGGAATTGAAATATGTTATGTGTACCACCCTAGTACTTTCTCTTCTCGAATTAAATAGGACTTTTGTTTTTTGATGTGATGCCTTAAAAAAATGAAAAGGAGTATTTCTCATGCAAGAATGCAAACCCTTGGCCTATACCAGTAAACAACTTTGTGACAAACACTTGGGCAAGTCCACCTATGAAAAAGAAATGTTGGACATTTTGCACACTGTGCATATTTGACATCCTTGCTTGGGAATCATTTCCAAATCAACATTGATCATCGTAGCCTCAAATAATTTCTAGAGCAAAGGATATCATCAGCAGAACAAAATACATTGGTTACTAAAAGGCTATGTTATGATTATGACATCACTTACAATAAGGGTGAGGAGAATTTGGTCATTGATTCTCTTTCCAGAAAATATGAATAGGAAGGGTCCCTCTTTTCACTCTCATTCATTGTAGTTGATTGGGTGGATGAAGTCCATAATGAATGGTTCACCGATCTCAATATTTCTATCTTAAGCCAACAACTTCAACATGATTCTAATGTATCTATTGGATACACTTGGCATAAGGATGAACTCCACTATAACGCATGTATGTATTTGATCAAACGATTTAATTTTAAAGACACTTTGTTATCTGAACTCCATTCATCCCCAATTTTAGGTCATTTTGGATTTCATAAAACATCTGAACAGATCAAACATTCCTTCTTTTGGGATGACATGAAAAAGGACATCTACACCTTTGTGGTTGAATGAAATGTTTTCCAACAACATAATGGAGAAACAATGAAGACCCCAAGTGCACTGCAACCTTTTTTTATGAACATTTATTGATCAAAGTTCAGGCTATCACCAAATCCATATGAAATAGGTTGATATTCCCAAAATTTATATTTTTCACTCATGAAGGCCATTATGAGTTCTTGGTTATTCCTTTTCGCCTTTATTGTGCACCCTCCACCTTCTAGAGTCTCATGAATCATATATTAAACCCTTTCTATCTGATTTTGTCCTAGTCTTTTTTTATGACATCCTCATCTACAAAAAAACTTGGTAATCCCATGTTACCCATGTAGACTGGATTTTACAACTCCTTTATTATCATCAACTATTTCTCAAGAGGTCCAAATGTTCCTTTGGAATTTCTGAAGTTGAATATTTTGGTTATATTGTTAGTAAGGATGGTGTAAGAATAGGCCCAAAAAAAATTGAAGCAATGAAGGATTGGCCCTATATGTAACTCTTAAAATTTTACAAGGTTTCCTTGGTATAATAGGGTACTATAGAAATTTCACGCAGAACTATGGAAAAATAGTAGCTCATCTCACTTCCTTACTTAAGAAAATGAATTGAAAGATGTTATGTGTACAACCCTAGTACTTTCTCTATTTGAATTCAATAAGAATTGTGTTTTGTGATGTGATTCCTTAGGAAAAGGAAAAGGAGTAGTTCTTGTGCAAGAAGGAAAACCCTTGTCCTATACCAGTAAACAACTTTGTGACAGACACTTGGGCAAGTCCACCCATGAAAAACAATGTTGGCCATTTTGCACACTATGTATCTTTGACATCCTTACTTGGGCATCATTTGCAAATCAAAACTAATCATCATAACCTGTTGGGCGCAGGACGATTTTGAGGAAAGACCTATTTTTGGAAGGAAAGACCTAATTTTGGAGCATGGGTAACAATTGGCAAGAAAGCAACATGTAGAAAAAGAAGGAAAAGCAACATGCAAGAGGAAAAGTCACGTGGCGAGGAGGTAAGAAAGCCTAACCATGATAGGGTTAGGGTTTTGATAAGGATTGTAACAGATATAAGCCTGTAAAATAGTATATATAAGAACCTAGGAGGTCTAGGTTAGAGGTTGGTTAAGTGGCAAAATATTGTTGATAATTGTTGTTGTAAGTTTTTAAGGTGTAAAAGAGTCTAATAAGCTAGATTTGAAAGGTTTTATCATAGGATGAGGATCCTAGTGTGATCTATTCTTCCTCACATAGGTTTTTTAACCTCATCATGATTGTACGATTGAATATGTAATGCATGTAGCACCAGATTTTTTAGCAGACTAAATAAAAGAGAAGAGAAGCCAAATCTTTGTGAGTGTATCCCCGAGAGGGGGTGAACCACAGTAAAACCTATGTTTTGTGTGATGTTTATTGAATTCTTTACTTTTTGTTAATGGATATGTTATGAATTAATGATTAACTAGATATATTAGTATGCATGCATGAGGATAAAGATGAATGAATCTTAGGAATACCTGAATCATTAACAAGTTTAATTCATAAAGAAAGATAGAATACACTCTCAAATCCCCACTCAATCCTAGGATGCAAACACCTAAGTATTGCAGACACCCATAGAGATATCTTGGGTGAGACCGCATTGTGCACCCTATGCACAACGTTGACTTTTGGTTTACCATGAGGGTCAATAGTTTTAGAGGGTTTTTTTAGAAACCTGTTTAGATCTGAATCTGGGTCAACCCTAGAAGAAGTAAGAAGTCAAAGATATAACCAACAAATGGTTTTTTTGTCGAGTGGAACTGCATAAGATTGAGTGGATGGGATCTGTGGAAGAAACACACGAAGGATGAAGGTATAGAATGGAATGTTCATGCCATGGAACCCAACAAAGGAGGAGATCGAAAGATGGTTGAAAATGAAGGAACTCAAGTTTGTGCAGAAGGACAAGAGAAACCCTAAACTAACACTGTGTAAATATGTCAACAAATACATGTTTAGTGACATGCATGATATATTTTTTTGTGATTTCCTGCATTTTTTGCAGGAGTGATTATTAAGGTTAAAATATAACCACCCTACAAATAGAATTAGACAGATGTAGTGGAATCCTATGGAGATCACATAGTTACAATAAGTTAACAACAAATTTACGCGCGCAATAGATTTCTAGTTAGACAGTATTGTTGCAGAGTTTATCATAGAATTTGCAGTAGATATCGCGAAGTATTACACCACAGTAGAGCAGGATTTTATAAAGGGACCCAGAGGTAGGTACATCATATCATTGTATACTTTAATCAATATTTTATTGTATGAAAATGGTGTGACTACTATGGAATCAGACAACTAAACGTCTCTGCGTGCATGGGAGAAGGGGGGAAGCACTGACAAGAGGATGAGAAATGGAGGAAGATATGGGTACGGGAAAGAAGGAGGCCATGGACCTAATCATGATGGAGGAATACCAGATAAAGAAGATAATGGAAAAATATGGAAATACGCGCAGTGGAGTACCCTACCAATATAAGATTAATTAAGAAGAGAGCCATAGTTGATAGAGAGGGCTTGGAAAGCAATGAAGAAGAGTTAGAGGATATTTGGGTTGTGGATCAGATTAGTGAAATCCTACATGCAACATATGAAAGGAAAATAAGAGTTCCAAGGGGAGGAACATAAGGAAGAAATCCAATCCATATCATCATGACTGTGGAACCTACAACCCCATGTGCGACTAACACACCAGAAAGAACACCAACATTTAGACAACCGAATTTTAGTAGGATAAATAAAACAAGACATGCATCCAATCAAGGAGCATCAACTGGAGGAGCCAGTTCAGGAAGTAATAGTCAATTATCTACACCACGCAGAGGTAGTAGTTCGACACAGTTCAAAATGGTAGTCCTATGATTAGGTTACTAGAATTTTGGGGAGAGGCATGAGGGGACCCTTAAAAGAACTTATTCATATGTGAGAAGATATGGGAAGAAAATAATATCACAGATTAGGATACAAAACTCACGTAGTTATTTATCACACTAAGAGACCGTGCACTGGACTAGTACATGAGACTAGATATAAACAATCCACCAGGAGTAACAAAGACTATTGCAGATGTGAAAAAACTACTAATAAATGAATTTCATAATCCTCACTTAGAGGACCAATTTATGAATGAAATGATTGAAATTGGTAAAGAACTTGGTGAATATATATGTGATATTGATCATAGGTTTAAGTGTCTAAAAGGTAAGTTTAAATATGCAATGAATGACATAAAAAATAAGCATATATTTTTGAACTCGTTTTTACCACATTTTAAATACCAATTAAGATAGAAGAATTTCCAAAATTAGGTAGAGGATCTATAGGAAGCCTTACAACAGAAAGAGAACCGATATCAATAGACAGATCCAGAAATAGAGAATTTCAAGGAGGATTTGAAGAATCTAACATTTCAACTTAACTAGAATAAGGGTAAGGAGAAAAGAGAATTTGTTTGGTGTACCCCATGCAAGACAAAAGGACACCATAAGAATGAATGTCCAACTTTCGCACAGTATATGGAAATAGGGGTGCCAAACCTATTTCCAAAAGGAGGACCATGGTGTGATATTTGTAAGACACATGTACATGATCCATATCACTTCTCAATGATGCAAAAGTATAAGACAATACACAAAATTTCATATTGCAAGTTTTGCAGGTCAATGGGTCATGATGATGAGGATTGTAAGACAATGGAATTGATGAGAGAAAGAACTTTAGATACTTATAGGGTGCAAGAAGAAATGATGATAGGACAAGCTACACCTCAGTTAAACCAAGTACCACCACCATACAATAACACACAGTAATAGTATAACCCCACACAGTATAACCAGGTACCTTAGTATAACACGACACGAGGAGATCGAGGTGGATATAGAGGTGGACGACGAGGTAGAGGAATATTTGGAGGAGGCAGAGGACTAGTGTTGGCATGTTTAAAGGAAGAGTGTGCTTGTCATCAATGGAAAGAATAGAAGTTGGATAAGAAGGAAAGAAAGCTCAGGAGGAAGAGCTACAGTGGTCATTGGATCACCAATCCAATGGACCTTCAACCGAATACCTGACAACCGTTGGATCATTCTAATTGGAAGGACAGGATAAGCTAGAAGATTAGCACTGAATATATATCAACCCATCGATCTAAGAACATGATTGACAAATAACATTTGGTTCATGTCAAAATTTGTGAGGAGGTTACTGTTCGGGGAATCTCACTTTGGGAAAATTGGTAACTTGAAAGTCAAATTACCCGAAGACCAAAATCCGAAATGAATAAGGACCATCGGATCTGGAGAAAATGTGATGACTATTAGATCAGGGAGAACCACGTCAACACACCACGTCTACAAGGACATGTGGCAGACCACATCAACAAGGACACATAGTGCAATTAGACAATGACAAGTGTCAAGTTGAATCAACATTTTAGGTACGTGCAAATCATGAATCTGGGTGACACGTGGAAACTACTTGGCTCGTGACACATCATCAAGTGACATAAGTAAGTTACATCACTTCGGGAGTTTTACTTCAGGATTTTTACCACAAACACTTTCCCAAATTCCTAAAGTCTTGAATGTCAAAGCCCTGAAGTGGACACAAAATGTCCAATATGAATATCACTTCAGGAGCATTCTCGACTGTCGATCTATTATAGAGGAAGGATAGTGTAACTGTAAGTATTAATCGACAACAAGAAGTTTCCACCACTTATGACTTTCTCAGCAGGTGATCACTCTGGAGGAAAATGGAGCAACAATTAGCCTAAAGTCCTGAAGTCTCGAATGTTGAAGACCCAAGGGCCGAAGAAGATACAGGTCATAGATTTCCAGAAGGACACGTGGCAGAAATCTGTGCAATTCGGGGAAAAACACTCCAGGATATAGTGAAGGATGTGAAGTTGAGATTTGAAATCCCCAAAGCCTAAAGAGCCGAAGGAGCTGAGGGTCATTGATATTTAGGAGGACACATGTCAATAGATCATGAACTCCAGGTACGAAATACTCCAGAGGAAAGAAGAGAGTGAAAACGTCGAAGCCCCGAATTGAATCTCAACCATTGATTGAGAAGGGTACCAAGGGTCATCGATATGGTCTTGGTAGAAAGTGTCAAAGTCTCAAAGAAGACTAGAGTCATTGATTTGAGGAGGATACATGGCATGAATTTGTGTACTCTGGCTAAAATCATTCTGGGAGAGCATGAAGGTTGAGAATTGAAATCTTTGAAGCATGGAGTAGAGAAGCATATCTTGATCATTGATCGAGAAAATGGACACACGTCAGTGGATTGTCCACTTTGGAAGATTGACATATGGAGGAAAGCAGGGTTTGAGAGTTGAAACTCCCAAAGCCCGGATCACGAAATAAGTCATAGTCGTTGATTTGGAAGGGATTTATGTGTCAAAAAATCATGGATATATGGGATCACGCGTGGAAGGAGGAAAGGAGGCAAATAACAACCGTTGATCGAGAGGCATTGCCAAGGTATTGGAGATCAATGGTCATGCTCAATTGCAGGGTCAGAACATGATCGAGTCTTAATTTTTCATGAGCGGGCCGCAATCAAAACCACGGTATCGCCAAAGGCATATGTGGAGCTCTGTAGTGAGTTGTGGGGAGAAAACAGGGTTGACCTCAAACCACCTTTGGGCACGCCCACAATTAGGTTGTCACATGAGAGAATCACCCAAGGTCACATCAATGGAATATTGAGGAAGGAGCTAGCACTTCTAGGCTCCACATCGAAGGTTACACATTGAAAAGTAAAAAATCATCTGCGTGTATAATCCAATGACGTTGATCAAACCGAATATGATCGAAGGGTTTTTGTTTCATCTCGTGGTTTCTTGATCAGTTGAAATTTAGTTACTCTAACTAAATCATTGTTCCTAAGCATTGGAATCATGATTCTTGAGCGTTTTTTATATTCCTGACTTGAGTGTTGGATATGCAAAGTGTAATGGATGATGAGAGAAGGAATAAAAGTAAAATGTCATGACAGAGAGAGGTTGTTGTTGGATAGTTATTCATGCATGTAGAAGGCAACCAAATGTATGTGTGAAAGTGTAGAGGGGAGGCATAGCGCATAGAATGGACATGGCACATAGAGCATAAAATGAAGAAGAACTAAAGGCACATGAAGATGCGAGGAGGAAGACATTGATGCAAGTAGAGCAGAGGAGTGTAGAAGAACAATGATGAGACTGGTAAGCCATTAATAAATATTGTATCAGTGTAATAAATTTTAGAAATCAAATATTTATATCTCAGGGTGGTAGGTTGGTTCTAGGGAGGACTATTGTCCTCAAAGTTTGAAGTGGGTTCTTGAACATAGGGATTTGTGGCTCCCATCTGGTTGTGGCCAGAAAAACCAAGGTGGTAGGGTGGTGGAAGGGAGAACCATTGTTATTTGTTATACAGGTTGGTGCCTGTGTGACTGGAAGTTGGTCCTGGAACACTCAGGGAGTTGGTGCTTCCTTCTAGTGGGTGCTAGAGAAACCATGGAGTTGGTGCTCCCAAAAATTTGCATCTTGTAAAACAGAGGTGGTAGCCTCAAAAATATTTGGTTCTCATAAGAATGATAATTTACAAAAAATAAATACTACTTATCATATTAAGAAGAAGAGGTTTTCTCCCTTTATGGGTTTCCTCAGGAATATCTATCTCTGTATACTTCATGTGTGTGATTGATGTTGAATACTCTATTGCTTACTTCCCTGAATTATTGTGATCATCATTGAGTGTTCTGTAATGAGTTTAAAATGGGCATAATTGTTTAAGAATAGTAACAATTGATTCACCCCCCGCCTCTCAGTTGTCTAACAACCAGTAGTATGCCACAACTATCGACAACTAGGACATTATGCAAGGGAGTGTCCACTCCCACCAGAGACATGTATGTATTGTCACGCAACAGATCATGACACAGAAGACTGTCTGACACTCTTGGGGAAGATCCAATAGAAAGGAACCAAGACAACTAGAATCTCCAGTGGATTTCTTCAGAAGCCAAACAGGATGGGATAAACATCAATATAGTCACTTGAGAAGGAGCCAAGACAGGAACTAACTCAATAAAAAAAGATCCAGTGAAACACTAATCGGTTAAGAAGAATATTGAAACACGGAAGCATTTTGATGCATGGAAAGAAAAGGAAACATTCAAGGAGGCCAGACAGGAGTTTCTCAAGAAAAATGTTGTGTCTACATCAGCCACGCAACACGCTCAAAACTTACCAATGTACGGAATTCCCTCCTCAATGGACCATACCAGTGAAGGAAAACATTTAGATCAAGTAAGTACCATAAAGAATTTTTTTCAATCTTGTGTTGAGTTATTGAATGACCCATCATCTGTTAGGATTTTACAAGATATGCTAGAAATATGTAACACCAAGGTGGAAGAAAAATAGAACAGAAAAAATACAATCATCTCCATACAAGAATAAGGACAATCAGATAATTGAAACTGAATGCCAACATTGGGGATTTCAATATGGGTGATATTGTACTAGACTTACGCTTTGAAGTAAATTTTTTACCTAAGAAGACATGGCAGTGTATGGGAGAACCCACACTAGGCTATTCACATATCCACTTGAAAGGTGTGACAATAGATTTGGATGGAGTGTGCACTATGACATATTTTGAAGTAATAGAAATAGTATATGGTACAACACCTTACCCGACATTACTTCGATTGGATTAGGAATTTGATAACGAGGCCATAATCAAACTGAAAAAAAGGAAAATTACTTTTGAATCAAATGAATATAGAGTCATTGCACCATTATATCTATAAGAAGGAGAAAGGTTTGTAGAACCCACTTGTTTGGGTCCATAGGAAATAAACTAGTTGTACAGAACCACCACATGAGAAGAGGATTATGTTAGTTGAACTGCATATGGGGTAATCAGCTAGAGAAGCATTAGATCATGTGCTTATGACTCATACACATGTTTGGATAATTTGCAACAACGATTACATGAAGTTTCAACAAGGAGGTGTGCAAGAATAGACCGTTCAGTGAGATAGGGTGGTATATAGATAAGAGAACCACCCAATTTTCATGGGTTAAATGACTTAGAGGATTTTTTGAAAAAATATGAAGAGGAATGTAATGAATCTCATATTTACACAAAAAGAAAAAAATTGTTAAACAGTTTCTTGGTGGAAAAAGGGGTTCTAGTCATGCAACTCTGTTGTCGATTGGTTAGGAAATTCTGTAACAATACTTCACTTTAAAGTTCCATTACAAAGTCCTTGATACAACTCTTAAATTCCCTAGACACCATAAGGTTTTCCCATTCGTGAAAAGCATAGAAGGTTATGAGGAAAGGTCCGCAAGTTTATTAGGTAACTCCCTTAAGTATACCTATAGGATGTGCATACACGATGTAACTCATTTTTTTATAAAATAACCCAAGCCTTCAAGTTCACGCACATATCCACCTATGGTGTTATGGAAGGAATGTTGTAATTAGTTCTTAATCATAACAGACAGGGGGGGTCATATTTTTCTCTTACACCAACTAGCTAACCGAACTAAGAAGTGTTGGTTAATTTGTAGTTCTTTAGAAACGACGGTTGATGGCATGAAAGTACGAGATTCCAAAGGCCAGTGGGATGCTGACTACTAGGATCTAACCACTGTCTCAGATTTACACTGGGTGGAAAAGAATGGTTTAACTCAAGTTATGGTGGTGTCCCATCGAAATCCTTCTTTAAGTGTATGAGAAGGATTACTGTCACCAAAGTTTACAGTTATGTAACTTCATTTAAGGCCGCCTACGAATAACCTTGTAGTTACTAGCTCCATACCCCAAGGTGTCATATTCACTCTCCCATTGTCACATGGAAATCTATCCTCCACACTCCCTGCATTTACTACGAGGTGACAAGGTGTCTCTTAGGGTTAGAATAGGTTTACCTCTTTGTCATTCATGAGTCTTCACGAAGAGGGTCAGCATACCCCAATTTCAGAGGCAAAAATTGTCGTGAGTGAAGGAGGTTTCCCATGGTGTAACTATTGGTGCAACCCTCGGCTTTGGTAAGTCTTCTAAAACACACTATCAAGATAGATAAACAACACAGAGATGTAAACCTTTGGAATTAATGTTAGGTGTTCTGTTGTTTTCATTAGTTTTTCTAGTGATTTCCTTTCTTCTGTTGTGCTCTACCTTATGGTGATTTCTCTGCAAAACTTTTGAAAGATTGCCTGTTGTTCTGGGAAAATGATTTCCTCCCTGGGATTGTTGATATCCATTCCTGGTAGCGTTTGGATCCCTATGTAGTAGTCGTCAGAGTCTTTCAAAGTTAGGGTTGTTCAAATCATATGCCTCTCCTCCATTAAGTGATGTGCCTTGGTTTTTCTATTTATTTTATAAAGTTTCATAGTGAAAAGCCTAAGTCGCAGTATACATACTGGCTTGTTCTTTGTTATTCTTATTATCGTCTTTCTAAAAGAATATTGCGGAGGTATATTGGTTCTGTATAAGGTTCAAAAGGATGTCAACTCTTTCAGTTTGATAGGTAATATGTCATATTTTATTTTATCTTCCCCGAAATGTATGGAGTGACTATCCTGTAGATTTACCAGGCTCTCGGCTGGTCCCTCTATTATCATTGTCATATTTTGTTTCTATGATACCCTGAATAATTTAACTAGGACTCCTATAGCATAAATTTCCATGTGTATCATGAAGCTATGTCATCTTGACGAGGCGATAGTTTATCTCCGTACTTTGAACACCATAGTGCGATGAATCTACTATTATTGTTGATTTTTTATATTTATTTGTTACAGTTTTTTATTCAGAACTGATTTAGAATTAACCCTTTAATCGTATTAATATGTTGTGTGAAAAATCTATAGTATTAATTCAGTTTGTGCTTATAGAAAAGTTTGTACTAATTTCAAAGTAATGGTTTCGTCATAATACTTGTTATTGTCACTAAAGGTGGGCCTTGTTGTTGTGAGGACCCATCAGAGATGGTACTGAATTCTCCTCCCTCAACCTGAACATCTAGACAGATAGTAGGTGATGAAGAAAGGATTAGAACCCATACATGAAAAAGATAAGTATCTTCTTGAGATGGGAAACCTCGGTTTAACTCTTATAGTCTTATTGCAATCTACTTCTTTTGGATTCTTATTTATTGAATAAAGGCTAAATTTTACTGGATTTGATTTATGTGCAGGGTCTCCATCCACACAAGTCTCTCATACCCATCACTGCCCCTGCACAAAAGGTATTTGGGTTCTGAATCTTTCACCCCTCGGCTAACTCTACAGGTTCTACCGTCGGCTAAGGGAATCATTATTCAACTAGCTCTGTTGTATCTAGATTTGTGTCTACTGTAGCGCTTGTTAGCGTAAACCCTTGGGTCATCCTTCCATTAATGGAATAATTCCAGTTCCTGTATAAGTATTGAATCTGTAAATAAGTAAAGAGTCTGGTCGACTGTGTAATATAATTTTTGTTCTTTAATTATTAAAAGACAACCTATTCAAATTCGTTCGAAAGTTAATCTGTGTGAAAGAAATTATGTCTTTTAAATTCGAACGTTGTACTTATTATTTGTGCAGTTCGACTTTATATTATACCATTGGTCTACCCCATCCTAGAAAGAAAAGAATTTCCAAATTGTAAGAATGGATTTACTGTTATGTTTGGCCTTCTGTGTTCGGTTTTAAAAATTAAATGATCATATATCAACTGTTGCTTTAACTAGAGAATTCCCACACTTTTACAATTTAATTCCCATTATGACTGTGTGTCTATCAAATATTTATCATATTCGGATCATAGGAGAAACTCCTTACTAAAACATACATGCATATAGTTATATACACGTGTTTGTCTATGTAGTCATTAGATTTCCGTATTTCTTTATCATGTCTACCAATAGTAATTGGATATATACTTGTTACCAATCTATCGTGAAATTTTATTGACTTAGAGTGGCTCAAGGTCTATACGAAGTGGCAGATAGCGTCCCTAATTCATTTATACATCTGAATTTGCACTTGCTACAAATACTTACTTCATGTATTTAGACTCGTGTCAATCTGTTCATGCCTAGATGTAGACACCATAAATTTTGATGTATAGGAAATACCTCTATTTTAATGGAAATCCAATTATAGACAGAAGTTACCTTCAGAATTTAATCACAAAAATCCATTTGATTATTCTAGGATGAAATCAATAAATTCCTAGTTTTCTTACCGATTCTAATTCAATCATAAGGGCTCCCCGGAAAGTGATTTTTAGAAATAATTTGTAAAACTGTTCTGTAGGAATCTATACTGCACATATTCATATAATCGAACAGTTTTTGCTCAGACTATTATATCCATTCATACTTTAATAATTATGCTACTTCTGTAACTAATTCCTTCCACAGAGATATAAATAATTCAATTTAAATGCAACTCAAAACATCTCAGCAAACATGAAGTAAATCAAACAAATCTATTACAGCAATTAGAAGTAAACACTCAATCAAAGAAGGGAATATTGCATATCTGAAGTGGCTCACTGGAAGACAAAAGGAACAACCATGTTCCTCCCAACCATATAATAGGGCATCCAAACTACTTTCCCGATTCACCCCTAGCCTGACCATGAACCCATGAGGGATAACCTCAAACCTTCTCCCCAGAAATATCTCTCAGCTTCCGTAGACTCCTCTTGCCTCACACTCAATCAATAGTGTTCATAATAGCAAGAAAAAAAAAAGTAGTCTCATTTCCTGCATACTCGACAACATCCTGCCTCCTCACATATGTTATTTATCAATAAAATCTTTTTGCCTAGGTATTTTTCCCTCCCTTGGGAATTTTCGCAGCATTCTAAATCCCTAATTTTCATGGGCTTCCAATGGCCAAATCCTTGATTTTCCACTTGTAACAATTAGCCTAGAGGTAGTTCCAACATGTTTCCCACCCATGAGGTCATGGTCAACAAAATTTAACATGGATGCTCCATTTGTCCTCCTGCAATAAATAAAAATAATATTATGTTTACATACAAGTTTCATAGTCAAATAGTTAGTCAGGTTGAATCAGGTCTCTTCCCAATAGTCATAATAATTAATTACAAATTATCAAATTCAAAATTCGGATTTTCCATAAATGGAAAAAAATTTCCAAATTTGAATTTACGAAAAACATAATAGTTTTCTAACAAATTTTGAATTTCGAAAATAATTTATTTTTGGGGATGTCACATCCTTTCCCCCTTCAATAAAACACTGTGACGCAGGGCGTGCACCCCAGAGCATGTCCTCTCACCGGACCTTCCTCTCTTGTCTCGAAGAACTCAAATGTTCCTCTAATTCCCTATCGAGAATTTTCCTTACCCACAACAACACTCCAAGTGATCTCCCTTAGTGATCGGGAAATCGAAACTCGCAGCTTCGCAAGATCACTGTTTACCACTGGGCTCTAGGATCCCCGAGACCCGACGACCAGTCAATGTTGATTTCTTCCTGTACCTATCGGGACTTTTGCCCTATCATGAATTCGCAACTCGCGATGTCATGCACTTTGAATCGACGACTCCCGATACCCGATGCGCCAAACCTCCGATGCGCACGTGTGNCGGGATTTGCAGGATCGCAAATCCTGATGAAAAAGGTTTCGAGACTTGCCTTTTCCCGATCCCCGATTTGGTGACACCTGTCCTCCACTAACTCTGGTTGTGTCCCACACGACCCTTCCGTTGGGATATCGCAGATCGCGATTCTGGGTGACGAGATTTCTTTACTCTCGAAAACCTCGATTTTCTGAACCCCGACTCCTCGGGATCTCCTGACATGCGTCTCGAACAATGGGCGGTTCTGATCTCGTCAGAATATCGCGCTTCGTGACTTCACAACTTCTGTTGTCAAGATCACGGGGTTCAACCTACGAACCCCGATACATGATCCCACGTGCAGATCCGATGGTTCTCCTATGATCCAGATCCAATGGCTATTCTTCTTCTCGCTCCTCGTGTCTTCATGACTTGGAGTACGCAATACTTGGGGTCTCACCCTGCGAATTCCCGAGTTCGCGAGATCTCTCGATATCTGCCACCTATCCTCCTCAGATGGACGATGCCTATTCCTCTCGCCACTTCGCCACTTTGTGTCCTCGCGCTTCGCGACCCTTGACACCAAATTCTCAGCCCTTCCACTCACGAGATCTCGACCTGCGATGTGCCACCTATCCGCTTTCCGACACCTGTGGCCCCACACCGTTCTCATGGTCGTCGGGATGTCACATATCGTAATATCGCGATTCCTGTTACCAAGATTTGGACACTTTTCTCATGAGGTCCCGATAGGCGATCACGTGAATAATCCAACGGCCCTGACCGACTTGGATCAACGGTTCTTCCCTCCTGAGATTTGAATCCCTTCCACACTTGCACTGTAACTACCTCGCACCTCTGAAAGATCTAACGGCTCTCATAACTTCGTGAAATCTCCTCCAAATATTTCGTCTGTCCGTTCTCCCTTTGAGGATTCTGCGAAATGAATAAGTGCCTCTCCACGAGACTCCTTCGCTACTTCTCCAACCTGCGACATTTCTTGCAACTTCAAGTCGCACTTATCTACACTGATCTTCAGCGACCTAGAGGCCTACCCTTCCTGACCTTTGCTTAATTACTTCAACCTCAACAAGGTTCTTTGCACGCACTCCTTGCGGCAAACCTGCGAACACTTCCACTGTTCGAGCTTCCTTTGAATTTGCACATGTCCGTAGCAGCAGTCCTTCAATACTTCACTCAGTTCCACAACTGAGATTCTCTTTATCATGCGCACTCCTTGCACGGCTCCAACAACCCACGTTCACTTATGAGTGGACGAGAACAAGAGTTAAACTACCTGAGCTTCCATCAACGCACTCCTTGTGGATGGTTTTGACTGCACTCCTTGCAGATAATCCTTACTCAGATAGAGAAACAATTGAACCTCATTCCATCTCCCCTTTAGACTTCAGGTTGAAACATGAAACCACATGCACCGCATCTCAAAACAAATACATAACAGAAAACAAACGTTCATGAGCATATTATCAACACACATACAGAGAGAACACAAAACCATGAATCTGAATCAATTCCTTCTATTAATTCAAGATCTATACATGGATGTCTTCTACAACTCTCTGCTATTCTCCTATGCTCTCCCTACTCTGAATTATGTTGGCTAATGTTACAATGAGAAATGAGGGTGTCTATATCCGTTTTCCCTCCTGCGCTCTAAAAATGTCTAATCTAATATTCAATTCTACCTACTTACATCTACTACTATAAATGCCTCCATCTACTTCAGAAAAGAGCGTAAGGCTCGAGGTCTGATTACAATTTACCAAGGTGCCTAGATTAAATGATCTCATTTATGTTTAGATCATCAACTTCAAGGGAAAAATTTAAAATTTTTGGCGATGGCGTGTGCTCAACTATCCTTTGTCTTTTGTGTTGGCTCGCTCGTCTCAGGAGATGCTCCTGCATCATACTCCCTCACTTGAAAATTTGCATGGACTCCTGTCCATGAGCTCCTGTATGGTATGTCCATGCTTCTGTATCTCTGCTTCAGTCTCCCAGCTGGCATCTTCAACTGAATGGTCCTTCCACTTGACCAAATATTTGAAATATTCTTTCCTTCTGGTTTTCTTACCCACTCGTTTATTCAGTATCTGTTCCATCTGTGGCTTCTCTGCAACTGGCATCTGCTTCTGCCATAGGATCACTGGTTGATCATCACTTTATGCTCCTGCTTCATCAGCTTTATATGGATATAAATCTGAAACATTAAATGTCAGAGATATTCCGATCCCGTCCGGTAACTCAATTTCATAAGCATTCTATCCCAATTTCTTCAAGACCTTGCATGGCCCAATTTTCTTCATTTTTAATTTATTATATGTTCCCCTCGGGAACCTTTCTTTCCTTAAATGCACTAGAACTAGATCACCAACTTCAAAATAAATTTGTCTTCTATGTTGATCGGTTCTGTAATTGTACTCCTAGATTGATTTCAATAGCCGTTCCTTCACCCTGGTGTGAAGTTCTTTCATCGCTTCAGCGAATTCTTCTACACTAGCGCTGCTAGTCGTAGTCTGTTCTGAATCCATCAATTCAGAAACTCATCTCGGCTTCATTCCATATACAATCTGAAATGGATTTTGGCCTCTACTCTTGTTCACTGAATCATTGTATGCGAACTCTGCTTGCGGAAATACGCTATCCCAGCTGCTATGGTGCTCTGTCACCAAGCTCCTCAACAAGTCTCCCAGACTTCTGTTGACCACTTCTATTTTTCCATCCGTCTGAGGATGATAAGTAGAACTAAACATCAAATTAGTTCCTAGCTTCTTCCATAATGTCTTCCAGAAATGCCCTATGAATTTTGTGTCTCTGTCCAAAACTATGTTTTTCGGCAATCCATGAAGTCGAACGACCTCCTTGAAGAACAGATTTGCAATGTGAGTCGCATCACTGGTCTTATGGCATGGGATAAAATGCGCCATCTTGGAAAACCTATCCACTACCACAAAGATGGAATCAACAACTCTTTGGGTCCTTGGCAACCCCAATATAAAATCCATACTAATTTCATCCCACAGCTTGTCTGGTATGGGCAATGGCTGATTAAATCCTGCATTTTGCTTCCTACCCTTTGAATGCTGGCAAATTCTACATTTGTAAACAAACCTCTTGACCTCTGACTACATCCCTGGCCAAAAGTATGACTCGCTCAGCTTTTCAAATGTCTTATCATGACTGAAGTGTCCGGCCAATCCCCCACTATGTTTCTCTTTCAACAGATTCTCCCTCATGGAGAAATTTGGAATACACAATTGATTTCCCTTAAACAACAACCCTTCCTGGATCATGTACTCTATCCACTGACTTCTGTCTCTGAGAAATGGATTCTCAGCTGCTTCATATGCTTCCTTAAAGTTTGGATCATCTGCATACATGTCCTTAAGATCATCAAAGCCTAATGTCCAGACTTTGAACTCCTGCAAAAGAAAACACTTCCTGCTCAAAGCATCAGCAACTTTGTTAGCAGTACCAGAAATATGTTTTATCACAAAAGTGAATTTTTTCATGTATTCAACCCATTTAACATGCTTCTGATTCAATTTTTCCTATTGAGTCACAAATTGTAATGCATGGTTATCACTATATAAAACAAATTCCTTTGGAATCAAATAGTGTCTCCATTTCTTTAATGCCTGTATGATGGCATAGAATTCTTTATCATACGTGGAGTACTTTTATTTTTCCTCATTCAGCTTCTCACTGAAATATGAAATCGGCCTGTCTTCCTAGCTCAAGACTGCTCCTATGGCAAACTCGCTTGCATCACATTTTACCTGAAATGTTTTATGAAAATCCAACAACACCAAAACCGGTTGTTCCGTAATGTTCTGCTTCAATAGATTGAAGCTCTTCTCAGCCTCTTCCGTCCAGTGAAAAGATTTATTTCTTTTCTTCACTTTATCCATTATTGCTGCACTAATCCCGCTGAAATTTCTGATGAACTTCCGGTAGAAACTAGCCAGTCCATGAAAACTCCTCACCTCAAATACGTTCCTCGGTGATGGCCAATTCTTGATTACTTCCACCTTATCTGGATCCATCCTCAACTCATTTGCAGATATAAAAAACCCCAAATAAATGAGTTTTGCCTTCATGAATGAGGACTTATTCATGTTTATCAATAGCTTTTCTTGATGTAATCTCTTCATCACAATGGCCAAATGCTTCAAATGCTCAGCGTTTGTCTTACTGAAAATCAATATGTCATCCAGGTACACGATGACAAATTTCCCAATGAACTCCTTTAGGACTTCATTCATCAACCTCATAAAGGTACTTGGTGCATTCTTCAAGCCAAATGGCAGGAAAATCCATTCATACAAACCTTCATTTGTCTTGAATGTTGTTTTCCATTCGTCACCTTCTCTCATACGAATCTTATGATATCCACTTTTCAAATCTATCTTTGAAAAATACTTTGCCTCACTCAGGCAATCCATCAGATCATCCATTCTCGGTAATGGAAATCTGTACTTGATGGTTATCTTGTTTATCGCTCTTGAATCGGTGCACATCCGCCAACCTCCATCCTTCTTTGGACTGAGTACCGTTGGAACAGCACATGGACTCAAGCTTTCTCTGACCAAACCTTTGTCCAACAACTCCTGGACCTGTCTTTTAACTTCTTCGTTCTCCTGCAGCGTCAATCTGTATGTGGCTTTGTTTAGCAAGCTAGCTCCTGGTATGAGATCAATGTGATGGCTCACACTTCTCATTGGTGGCAACGAATGAGGTAATTCGTCCACTATGATATCAGAGAACTCTTCCAGCAGTTCCTGAACTTCTTCTGGAAAATCATCCACCCTTATACTAGTCAGAACTATTCTTAGTTTTCTGACCACAAAGAATTGTGGATCCTCCCTTTTCTTAACTTCTGTAAGAAGTTCCTTCCCACTCATGAGAAGTACTATGTTGTTTACCTCCGGATTCACCTCTTTATCTTCAATTGGATACAATATATGAGTTCTCCCATTCCTCTCCAGGGTATATGTATTCATTCTCCCATCATGAATTACATTTCTATCATATTGCCATGGTCTGCCCAGCAATAAATGACAGACATCCAGAGGAATAACATCACATAAAATCCTATCATTATATCCTCCTATCTTAATGTCAACTAAGCACTGTTTAGTGACATTTACCTGATGTCCCTTCTGTAGCCATGAAACTTTGTATGGACTCGAGTGATCAGTTGTCTCCAGCTCTAGGTTTTCTACCATCTCGGTTGAAACGAGATTATCGGTGCTTCCACTGTCCATGATGACCTTGCACACTCTATCCCTGGTCTTGCAAGCAGTCCTAAAAAGACTATTCCCCTGTGCTGAATTCTCCATCTCCTTCTCTGGCGTCAAAAGGACCTTCCGCATCACCAGCGATCTTCCGCCTTCAGCGTATTCTGCCTCAACATCTTCCCTCTGTGCCTCGACGATGTGAGTCTCTCCAGTTTATTTCTTTTTCTCTGGACACTCGAATGACTTGTGCCCATTTTTTCCGCATGTGAAGCATGTGATTACTCCACCTCTTCCTCTTCCTCTACCTCTGGTACGAGGAAACCTATTATTATCATTATATCCTCCTCTCTTCTCAGTATGTTGTTCTCTTTGCTTAGCATATCGCCCTCACTACGAACTTCCACCTCTCTCTGTCTGAGTCTGAGGTTTCTTCCAGTCGTCCTTGGGATTATGGTATTTATCTTGGGCAACCGATTTTCCTTTGGCCTGACTCCTACCTCTGCCTCACTGACCTTGCTTACGGCTCAACTTCTCTTCATCTTTCAAAGCCATTTGATAGGTATCCTCCACCGTTCGGATGGTTTCCATATTTATTTCATCCTGAATTTCATACCTCAGGCCATTCATATACCTGTCCACCTTTTCATCATTGCTTTCGCGATGACCTTCCCTGATATTCAACCTGTAAAATTCCTCAGTATACTCCTTCACTGTCATCATCTTCTGTCTCAGGTTCTGCATCCTCCTAAACAGAGAAATTTGATAATCTTTGGGAATGTATTTTTCCTTCATCTTTGCAATCATCCTGTCCCAGCTCTTAATTTTCGGCTTTCCTTGGCAACGCCTGTCAGCTTGTAGTTCATCCCACCACAAGGCTACATGTCCCTTTAATCTTATGATGACATGCCTGACCTTCTTATCCTCTTTGATATCTTCATAATCTAAGTAAGTGTCTAGAGCTCTAATCCAATCTAGCAACTCTTCTACATCCAGATTTCCCTCATAAACTGGAATGTCCATCCTTACCTTTGTACTCATCCTTGCAACAACTTTAAGTAAGCGTTCAATCACTGCATCTTCCACTGGGATTTCTTCTCCTCCATGTCCAGCATCCTCTTCATCTTTATATTCAATGATATATCCTACATCAGCTTTGAGCCTTCGTGACGTCTCCATGTCCCCCATTCTGGCACGAAGATTTCGTATTTCTCTCTCCATGTCTGGATTCTGCCCTTGCCTACCTCTTTCTCTGGACAATTCCCTTTCCCCCTTTGGATCGGGTGACTGTCTAACCCTTCTCCTTGGTGCCATGGTGAACTCTCCTTGTCCGCTTCTACAGAAAGCAACGAAGCTTTTCTAACCTTTGATACCACTTGATGCAGGGTGTGCACCCCAGAGCACGTCCGCTCACAGGACCTTCCTCTCTTGGCCTGAAGAACTCAAATGTTCCTCTAATTCCCTATAGAGAATTTTCCTTACCCACAAAAACACTCCAAGTGATCTCCCTTAGTGATCGAGAAATCAGAACCCGCAGCTTTGCAAGCTCACTGCTTACCACTAGGCTCTCGGATCCCCGAGACCCGATGGCCAGTCAATGTTGATTTCTTTTCGTACCTATCGGGACTTCTTCCCTATCGTGAATTTGCAACTCGCGATGTCATGTGCTTTGAATCATCGACTCCCGATACTCGATGCGCCAAACCTCCAATGCGCACGTGTGAATTGACCCTTCCACACCTCGTCACTTCTATCGGGACTTCGGGATTCACAAGATCGCGAATCCTGATGACAAAGGTTTCGAGACTTGCCTTTTCCCAATCCCCGATTTGGCGACACCTGTCCTCCACTAACTCTGGCTATGGCCCACATGACCCTTCCATCGAGATATCGCGGATCGTGATTTCGGGCGATGAGATTTCTTTACTCTCGAAAACCCTAATTTTTTGAACCTCGATTCCTCGGGATCTCTTGACACGTGTCTCGAACAATGGGCGGTTCTGATCTCGTTGGAATATCGTTCTTCGTGACTTCGCAGCTTCTGTTGTCAAGATCACGGGCTTCAACCTACGAACCCTGATAGATGATCCCACATGAAGATCCGACGGTTCTCCTACGATCCAGATCCAATGGCTATTATTCTTCTCTCTCCTCACGTCTTCGTGACTTGGAGTACCCAATACTTGGGCTCTCACCCTACGAACTCTCGAGTTCACGAGATCTCTTGATCTCTACCACCTGTCCTCCTTAGATGGACAATGCCTAATCCTCTCACCACTTCTCCACTTCGTGTCCTCGCGCTTTGTGACCCTTGACACCAAATTCTCAGCCCTTCCACTCACAAGATCCCGACTTCCGATGTGCCACCTGTCCGCTTGCCGACTCCTATGGCCCCACACCATTCTCGTGGTCGTCGGGATATCGTGTATCGAAATATCGCGATTCCTGTTACCAAGCTTTGGACACTTTTCTAACGAGGTCCCGATAGGCGATCTCGTGAATAATCCAACAGCCCTGATCGACTTGGATCAACGGTTCTGCCCTCCTGAGCTTTGAATCCCTTCCACACTTGCGCTGTAACTACCTCGCACCAATGAAAGACCTAACGGCTCTCGAAACTTCGTGAAATCTCCTCCAAACATTTCGTCCTTCCGTTCTCCCTTTGAGGATTCTGCGAAATGAATAAGTGCCTCTCCACGAGACTCCTTCGCCGCTTCACCAACCTGCGATGTTTCTTGCAACTTCAAGTCGCACTTATCTACACTAATCTTCAGCGACCCAGAGGCCTACCCTTCCTGAGCTTTGCTAAATTACTTCAACCTCAACGAGGTTCTTTGCACTCACTCCTTGCGGAAAAACTGTGAACACTTCAACTGTTCGAGCTTCCTTTGACTCTGTGCATGCCCGTAGCAGTAGTCCTTCAATACTTCGCTCAGTTCCACGACTGAGATTCTCCTTAGCCTGCACACTCCTTGCACGGCTCCAGAAACCCACGTTCACTTCTGAGTGGACGAGAACAAGAGTTAAACTACCCGAGCTTCCATCAACGCACTCCTTGTGGATGGTTTTGACTGCACTCCTTGCAGATAATCCTTACTCAGATAGAGAAACAATTGAACCTCATTCCATCTCCCCTTCAGAGTTCAGGTTGAAACATGAAACCACATGCACCGCATCTCAAAACAAATACATAACAGAAAACAAATGTTCACGAGCATATTATCAGCACACATACAGAGAGAACACAAAACCATGAATCTGAATCAATTCCTTCTATTAATTCAAGATCTATACATGGATGTCTTCTACAACTCTCTGCTATTCTCCTATGCTCTCCCTACTCTGAATTATGTTGGCTAATGTTACAATGAGAAGTGAGGGTGTCTATATCCGTTTTCCCTCCTGCGCTCTAAAACTGTCTAATCTAATATTCAATTCTACCTACTTACATCTACTACTATAAATGCCTCCATCTACTTCAGACCAGAGCGTATGGCTCGAGGTCTGATTACAATTTACCAAGGCGCCTAAATTAAATGATCTCATTTATCTTTAGCACATCAACTTCAAGGGAAAAATTTAAAAATTTTGGCGCTGGCGTGTGCTCAGCTATCCTTTGTCTTCTGTGTTGGCTCGCTTGTCTCGGGAGATGCTCCTGCATCACACTGTCCTCAATGTTCGTTACTTTCTTGGAACAGGATTGGATGAGATTTCTACAAATCTCTCTCCAAAACCCTAGTGGCATCCTCAGGACTAAAGTGCTTCAATTGCAATTTTACTTGAGCGACGGTTCTGTTCCAAAGTGTTATTTCTCTCCAGTCCAGAATGCGCACGAGTTCCACCTCAAACTTGCCTTCTGGTTCCACCTGCACCAAGTTCCAATAGATCATATGAGTAGGGTCATGGACATACGTTTTCAACAAGGAAACATGAAATACATTATGAATTCTTAAATTAGTTGGGAGTGAAAGTTGGTAAGCTATGGGTCCAATTCGATCTAATATCTTGAAGGGCCCACAAAACCTACTTGCCAACTTGGCACAACTCCCTAGTTTTAGAAAACTCTTTTGGGATTTGACTTTTAAGTAAACATGGTCTCCCACTTGAAATTCTAAGTGTCTTATTTTCTGGTCTGCATAGCTTTTCTGTCTGTCCAATGCCTCTTTTAAGTTATGTTGCACCCTTCTTACCATACTTTCCATTTCTTGGAGCATTTCTGGTCCAACCATGAGTCAGTTAACTAGATCATCCCAACTAATTGGCGTCGTGCACTTTATGTCGTATAGTACCTCGAAGGGGCTCAATTTAGCCAAAGTTTGGTACCAATTGTTATATGCGAACTCTACCAAGTGCAGGTAGTCTTCCCACTTACTTGGTTTGGTCCTTACATACATGTGGAGCATATCTTCTATGATCTGATTTGTTCATTCAGTTTGTCCATCTGTTTGTGGATGGTAACTTGTGCTAAAATTTAAATTAGTATTTAGCCCTGCAAACAATTATTTCCAAAAAGTGGACGTAAATTTTACATCTCTATCCAAGATCACCGTTTTAGGAACACCATGCAGTCTAAAAATTTATTTCATAAATATTTCAACGATATTTATAGCTTTAAAAGTAGATTTCACAGGGATAAAGTGTCCAAACATACTGAGTTTATCGATTAAAACCATGATAGAGTCGTTTCGTTTCTAATTTTTGGGCAAGCCTGTAATAAAGTCCAACGATATGGTCTCCCATTTCCATTCTGGTACTGGTAATGGTTGTAATAGGTCAGCTGGATGCTGGTGTTTGGCCTTTACCTGCTGACAATCCTGGCACCTAGCCAAGTATTCTGTTGTTTCTCCTTTCATATTAGGCCAATAGAAAATTTTCATGTGTTGTTATCGTCTTCAGGTATCTTGGATGACTAGAATATAGTTTCTTATGCACTTCATCAAGGACTGTTATCTTTAACTCTATTGAATCAGGTATGTAAAGTCTATTTTTAAATCGTAGTAACCTATTTTTATCGATACTCGGGTCTGGTTTGTCTGAGTTTGTTGTAGTGTCATGTAATTCTACCACCAACTTAATGTAATTTTCGTCATTAATATCTATCGTCCTTATTCTTTGTTCCATATCATTTTATGCCCTGTTGATGTTTATCTCAAATATCCCATGGACTCTTCTGCTTAGAGCATCTGCTACCTTATTTTCCTTACCTTTGATATGTCTTACCTCAAAGTCGAATTCGCTCAAAAAGGATAGCCACCTTGCATTAAGATCTGGTTGGTTAAACAGGCACTTCACGTCGCTATTAACTGTCAATAGTAGAAACTTTCTTCTCATTATGTAGTGTCGCCACATTTTTAAGGCATGTATTATTGTTGCCAATTCTAAATCATGAGTGATGTAATTTCGCTCATGTTCATTTAACTTCTGGGACTCATAGAAAATAACATGTCCTTGTTGAGTTAGGACACCACCTAGTCCTTCTTTACTCGCGTTGACACAGACTTTAAAGACTTTATCTGGGTCTGCTACCTTTAAAATGGGTGCAGTCATTAATAATTCCTTCAACTTATAAAAAATATCTTGGCACTTCTGTGACCAGTTAAACCCAGTTAAACTTGGTCCCTTTCTTTTGTAACGCTATGATGGGGTAGGATATTTTGGAAAACCCCTCTATAAATCTACGATAATATCTAGTGATTCCCATGAATGACTGGATGTCCACTATATCCTTCGGTACCGGCCATTCCATAATGGCTCTTACTTTCTCAGGGTCGACTGCAATGCCCTCTACAAAAATTACATGTCCTAGGTATTGTATCTTCTTCTGATAAAAATTTCACTTATCGAATTTAGCATATAGTTGGTGCTTTCTCAAAGTTTACAGGACGATTCGTAAGTGTTCTTCGTGTTCTTCTTCTTTTTTTGAATATACCAGTATATCATCAATAAAAACTAGCATGAATTTGTCCAAGTATTGACTAAAAATAATATTCATTAATCACATGAATGTGGCTGGGGTGTTAGTGAGTCCAAAAGGTATGACCACATATTCGTAATGTCCATATCTTGTTCGAAAGGCTTTCTTACTTTTGTCCTCATGTTTTATCCTAACTTGATGATATCCAGATCGTAAGTCCAACTTCAAAAATATATTTTCCCCACCTACTTGATCGAACAAATTGTTATCCTAGGTAAGGGGTACTTGTTTTTAATAGTCACTTTGTTTAATTGTCTATAGTTGATACATAGTCTTAGAGTACCATATTTCTTCTTCACAAAGAGAACGGGTGCTCCCCAAGGTGAAACACTCGGTCTAATATATTCTTTGTCCAATAACTCCTACAATTCTATTTTCAATTATGTCAATTCTAGTATACTCATTCGGTAAGGTGATTTCGAGATAGGGGTTGAACTGGGTAGTAGGTCTATGGAGAAGTCTATTTCTCTTCTAGGGGGTAATTCAGGTATTTCATCAACGAATACATCTCTGAAATCGCATAAAACAAAAAAGTATTCCAAGTTAGGTTTGTCTTTCTTTTCTAATAGGTTTTTTACTTGGATGGCATAAACTTGGCATCCCTTTCTCATACATTTCTTGAATTGCATCATAGAAACTTGTCTAACTGATACCAGTTTTGGTATACCTTGGACTATTCTAGTGGCGTCATAATCGTCTTTATAGTTAAGTGTCTTTGTATAACAATCGAGTACCTCCTTGTGCTTTTCCAACCAATCCATTCTGATAATCATATCATAAGATCCTAGTGGTAGGATGTTCATATTTGTCCTTATGTTTTGATCATCTAAGCTGAACGCAAAATCAGAAATAAAGTCAACTACTTTCCTTTTAGTTCTGGTAGCTAGTTGTACCAGCCATGATTTTGTGTGCTTCAGTTTCTTAAGTTTATTTGACTCTACTATACTGGGAGTAATATAACGTAACATAGCTCCATGGTCAATTAAAATAGAAATTCGAGTGTTATTGGTTTTACCTTCGATTTCTACCACACAGGACTGGTGGTCAGCTTGTCGACCATCTATGGATGCATTTATATGATGCAGGATTCTACCCAATGTTTTCGCAAGAGTTGGTTCTAGGCTATAATAGAGCCAAGCATTAGCACATTTTAAATGAAAAAATAAGTTATCACTCAGAATTTGATTTGGGTTGCATGCAGGTAAATTCCGAGATAACCACGAACCACATTTGATTAGAAGTTGCCCCTTCCTACCTGAGAGGTATCTCTTGAATATATGTCACGATAGGATATCCAATAAGCTTAACAATGGCCAGATCTATGGGTAACAGAAAGTTTTGAGGTTTTTAGGGTTGATGGGTTGGACCGGAAGGTAGTCCATTGGGCATGGATTCAAATGATCAAGCACATATCAAGAGTGTTTCAGCAATGGAAAACCATGGAGCAGAGGCGAGATAGAATATGATTACAAAGAGAAGGATTTATAAAAGGATGGAAGCAAAATAAAGAGAAAACATATCAATACACAAGAAGCACTTAGAAATGAGTGAATTCCAAGCACAAATTAATGGAAAGAGACTATTGGGGTAGAGCATCTAGCAAAGGATGAATTATGAACCTTGATCTCTACAAGAAACAACCTATAACCATTATGCAACAGAGCATATAATAGAGGATGAATTCTATTACAAAACAGTTACAAATTGAGAATAAAATATAGATGGAGTGATATTGAAACTAAGAAAATGGACAAACTCTGCAAGCAACATCACAAGAATCTCTGATATGGATAAAACATGCTTTTGCAATCTTATATTAAACTGAAAATGAAAGATACAACCCAGGAGTACTACTCCTGTGTGTCTTTCCCCCCCCTCTTTCCTATGTTACAAATATTCTTCATATAGGTCTTGAGGTCTAAAATCCTCCCAAAACAATCAGTTACAATCAATTCTTGAAACTAACGGCCATAGAAGATGGGCCAAACTGCTGAGAAATGAGGTTGCGGTTATGGTTCTATATCTCTCGAATCATGAAATATGTGCATAAACTAAAAGAGGATTTTGTGCCTCTATTTGTTCTGAGAAAAAACCTCTCTCATTTCCCTGAGATCCATTTCCATTTGCCTCATATCTGCATTTTACAAACATGTGTCAAAACATGAAAATATGAGATCCGAAAATTAGGGCTCGGAGATGGATTCAATTCTCCCAATTTGTGACACCTATAGGAAAAATGAGAGAGGCTTTTTATTTTCGATGTGTCAGGCACAAAATCATCATTTAAAAATGATGACTCAACACATTAAAAAATGCCACATTTCTGAAAACAAACCTCATCTTTCGGGGGACTTTTGACTACCTTCCCAAGCTCCAAATGAAATTCTAAAGACACCAATGGAAATATTAGGATCTATATATGTGGATCGACTATTGGAGGACCGAAAATGGCCTCACCAAGGCTGAGAAAAGTGGTTTTTTTCCCAAGGCCATTTTTTGCATATGACTGGAGTCCTAATTTCGGGTTTCCGGGATTTGGGGAAACGAAGAAGTGGTTATTAAAATATCCACATTGGCCAATTCCTTGATGTCCAAATCCACAAAATAGATTTCAGCTTTTACATTTCACTCTTTTGCGCCTTCGTGTTTCGGGTATCATGTCCTCAAGAGTTATGACATGCAAGGAATCCTGAATCGCAATGGGATTAATTAGACGATAATCATTTGTTTTAATCTTTTAATTAATCACAATTAGCAATTAATATTTAACCTTTCGTGGATTTAAGTGTTGGGACTTCGATAATACTTGACGCGAGAAATCCTGAATCGCGAAATTGTGATGGGATTGATTAACAGTTAAAACACTTTTATCTTTGTGATTAAGCACAATTAAAACACAGGTTTTCGAGGTTTTGGAAATTGCAAAATTGAAACTTAAAGCATGAAGGTATCCTGAGTCATGAAATAACGATGAGACTTGTCAACATTAATATTTTTTATTCTTTAGTTAACCCAACTTATCCTTTAATACTTTAGTGAATTCGAGGATCGGGGCTGTAGTTATTAAAATATCTACGTCGACCAAATCCCCGACAACCAAAAACCCCAGACTCGTGAGATTTTTCTCCATGTGGCTTAATGCTCGGTGTATATGGTCATTCAACTACCAATGCTTCCATTCATTTTCCTTGTGACTCAACACTCGAATATATGGTACATTTCTTTGATTTTCACATGAACCATATCTTTGGATTTTTCGTGAGTGGGCTTATGACAGTTATACTGTTGTGGCATTTGGGGCTGATTTCGACGTTATTTGACTGGAGATGACAGGTAGAGAAATGGTCGTTTTCTCACATCTACACTTTAAGTAGTTAAACACTATAATTTTTTCTCTCCTAAGTGACCGAAAGCCAAAATTTCAATATTTTTTACAACACCCACATCAGCCACCGTCAAGGATTCTTGCAAGTTATGAACAATAGTTATGTTTGCTGAACTTAAATGTGGACAGTTCCTCCTTAGGTGAGGTTCTCCACATTCCCAACACTTTAGCGGTTCATGGGGGTTGTCCCCAAACTTCTTCATTTCCAAATTTACCAGTTTACCGCTTCCTTGCATATTCGGATGGTTGGAGTGAAAATATTTTCTTGGAAAGATTTTTGCTGCATTCCGATAAGGAGCTGGCTGGCATCCCTTCTTCCACTGGTTCATTCGATATTTTTTATTATCCTTCTAGGCTTTGGGAAACTCTGCCCATTGTTAATATTGTCCGTAGCACATTCGTTCTTTCCTAAATACTTCACTCAAGGATTTGGGGTTGTCAAACTCAATTATGTCCCTGTAGGACTGTGGTAAATAGCTTACGAATCATTGGATTTTCACCTTATCTCTCAGATGTAATGTACGAACCTTAGTAATTATAGGAATTTATTTATAAGTTCCTCTTTTGTCATTTGTCCAAGTCTTAACTCGTAAAATTGTTTTGTTTTCCTTTTGTAGTAGCTTTCAGATACGTACTATTTCTTGAAATATTTCTAGAAGTCAGACCATTCCATCTGTTTTCCTTTTAATCCCTTTGCCAATTTTAGATCTTTCCACCAGATGTTGGCCTTTCCTTTCAGGTTGTAAATGGCCATTTTGAATTTCATATTGCTGGAATAGTTGTATATTTGGAAATATTTTTTGATATCTAATAACCATGCTTCAACTTCCTCACTTGTTCTGGATTCCCCATCAAATGTAGCAGGTTTAATCTTCTTGAATTCCCCTTCAAGATGATCTACTTGTTTCCTTTTTTTGTCTGGTTTTTCTTTATCTTCAACTGAAGGGGTACCCTCAGATGATTTGTCCTCTTTTTCTGCTCTAGGACTAGAGTTCTTGGAGGCCTTCTTACTGACCTCTTCTTCATGGTTATCTTCCTTTGGGATTTTCTTGGTTACTATGTTGCGCAGTAGGACTTCATTTATCTCTTGTTGTTCCTGTTGTGCTTTCTTCAGTTTCTCATTGTCTGCTTTGAACACCTGTAGTTCAACAATAAGATTCCTCATTGTTTCTAGTACTTCTGTAGGTGAGATTCTGTCACTATTCTATCTTGGATCTCCAGGAGGTCCTTGCTCTGGATTTCCTTCCATTTTGATTTCTCCGTCATCCTGGGTTGCCATAACTCACATAAAATAGAAAGGGTTTTTTGTTTGTAACACAAAAAGGTTTATTAGTTTTTCATCATCTTGAAATATATACTAAGCACTAAAGTGGCATGTTTAGGTCCAGTGTTGTAACCTTCTTCTCTGATACCATATGTAATGAATCTCATATTTACACACACAAAAAATATTGTTAAACAATTTCTTGGTGGAAAAAGGGGTTCTAGTTATGCAACTCTGTTGTCGATTGGTTAGGAAATTCTGTAACAATACTTCACTTTAAAGTTCCACTAAAAATTCCTTGATACAACTCTTAAATTCCCTAGATACCATAAGGTTTTCCTGTTCATGACAAGCATAGAAGGTTATGAGGAAAGGTCCCCAAGTTTAT
Organism: Picea sitchensis; assembly: GCA_010110895.2. NCBI lineage: Eukaryota > Viridiplantae > Streptophyta > Pinopsida > Pinales > Pinaceae > Picea > Picea sitchensis. Next base: position 41,624 of record SNQJ01S0035727.1, read on the forward strand.
TAGGTAACTCCCTTAAGTATACCTATAGGCTATGCATACACAATGTAACTAATTGTTTTATAAAATAACCCAAGCCTTCAAGTTCATGCACACATCCACCTATGGTTTTATGGCAGGAATGTCATAATTTGTTTTTAATCGTAACAGATAGGGGGGGTTGGATTTTTCTCTTACACCAACTAGCTAACCTAACTACCAAGTCTTGATTAATTTGTAGTTCTTTAGAAATGGCGGTTGATGGCATGAAAGTGCAATATTCCAAAGGCTCGTGTGATGCTGACAACTAGGATCTAACTGTTGTCTCAGATTTACACAGGGTGAAAAAGAATGGATTAACTCAAGTTATGGCGGTGTCCCATCAAAATCCTTCTTTAAGTGTACGAGAAGGATTACTATCACCAAATTTTACAATTCTGTAACTTCATTTAAGGATGCCTACAAATTCCCTTGTAGTTATTGGCTCCATACCCCAAGGTGTCATATTCACTTTTCCATTGTCACATGGAAATCTATCCTCTGCACTCCCTACATTTACTACGAGGTGAAAAGGCGTCGCTCAGGGTTAGAATAGGTTTGTCGCTTTGTCATTCCTGATTCTTCACGAAGAGGGTCGACATACCACAATTGCAGAGGAGAAAACTATCGTGAGTGAAGGAGGTTGCCCATGGTGTAACTATTGGTGCAACCCTCGGCTCTGGTAAGTCTTCTAAAACACACTATCGAGATAGATAAATAACACGGAGATGTAAACCTTCGAAATTAATGTTAGGTGTTCTGTTGTTTTCATCAGTTTCTGTAGTGATTTCCTTTCTTCTCTTGTACTCTACCTTAAAGCGATTTCTCTACAAAACTTTCGAAAGATCGCCTGTTGTCCTGGGAAAATGATTTCATCCCTAGGATTGTCGATATCCATTCCTGGTTAAGAATTTTGATCCCTATGTAGTATTTGTCGAATTCTTTTGGAGTAAAGGTTGTTCGAAGCATATGCCTCTCCTCCAATAAGTGATGTGCCTTGGTTTTTCTCTTTATTTTATAAAGTTTCACAGTGAAAAGCCTAAGTCACAGTATACATATCGTCTTGTTCTCCGTTATTCTTATTATCATATTTATAAAAGAATCTTACAGAGGTAGATTGGTTCTATATAAGGTTCAAAAGGATTTCGACTCTTTCAGTTTGATAGGTAATAAGTCACATTTTCTTTTGTCTTCCTCGAAATGTATGGAGTCATTATCCTATAGATTTACCAGTCTCTCGACTAGTCCCTCTAGTATCATTGTCATATTTTGTTTCTGTGATACCCTGAATAATTTAACTGGGACTCTTGTAGCACAAATTTCCATGTGTATCATGAAGCTATGTCATCTTGACGAGGTGGTAGTTTCTCTCTGTACTTTGAACACCATAGTATGATGACTATGCTATTACTGTTGATTTTGTATATTTATTTTTTATAGTTTTTTTATTCAGAACTGATTTAGACTTAACCCTTTAATCGTCTTGATATGCTGCGTGAAATGTCTATAATATTACTTCAGTTTGTGCTTATAGAAAAGTTTGTGTTGTTTTCAAAGTAATGGTTTTGTTATAAGACTTGTTATTGTCAATAAATGTGGGCCTTGTTGTTGCAAGGACCCATCAGAGATGGTACTGTGTTCTCCTCCCTCGGCCCGAACATCTAGACAAATAGCAGGTGATGGGCAAAGGATTCGAACCCATACATGAATAAGATAAGTATCTTCTTGAGAGGGGAAACCTTGGCTTAACTCCTATAGTCTTATTGCAATATACTTCTTATGGATTCTTATTTCTTGAATAAAGCCTAAAGTTTACTGGATTTTATTTATCTGGAAGATATCCATCCACACAAGTCCTGGATACCCATCACTACCCCTGTGAAAAAGGTATTCAGGTTCCGAACCTTTCACCCCTCGACTAACTCTACAGGTTCTACCGTTAGCTAAGGGAATCATGATTCAACTAGCTTTGTTGTATCTAGCTTTGTGTGTACTGTAGCGCTTGTTGGAGTAAACCCTTGGGTCGTAATTCCATTAATGGAATAACGCCAGTTCCTGTATAAGTTTTGAATCTATAAATAAATAAAGAGTCTGGTCGATTGTATAATATAGTTCCTTTTATTTAATTATTAAAAGACAACCTATTCAAATTCGTTTGAAAGTTAATCTGTGTCAAAGAAATTATGTCTTTTAAATTAGAACGTTGTACTTATTATTTGTGCGGTTCGACTTTATATTATACCATTTGTCTACCTTGTCCTAGAAAGAAAAGAGTTTCCAAAGTTTAACAATGGATTTACTGTTATGTTTGGCCTTCTGTGTTCGGTTTTAAAAATTGAATGATCATATATCGACTGTTGCTTTAACTAGAGAATTCCCACGCTTTTGCAATTTAATTCCCATTATGACTGTGTGTCTGTCAAATATTTATCATATTCAGAGCATATCAAAAACTTATTACTAAAACATACATGCATATAGCTATATACATGTGTTTTTCTATGTAGTCATTAGATTTTTGTATTTCTTTATCATGCCTGCCAATAGTAATTAGATATATACTTGTTACCAATCTATCGTGAAATTTTACTGACTCAAAGTGGCTCAAGGTCTATACAAAGTGGCAGATAGAGTCCCTAATTCGTTTATACATCTGATTTGCACTTGCTGCAAATACTTACTTCATCTATTTAGACTAGTTTCAATATGTTCATGCCTAGATGTAGACACCATAAATTTCGATGTACAAGAAATACCTTTATTTTAACGGAAATACAATTACAAACATAAGTTACCACTAGAATTTAATCACACAAATCCATTTGATTATTCTAGGAAGAAATCAATAGATTCCTAGTTTTCTTAGAGATTCTAATTCAATCATAAGGGCTGCCTAGAAAGTGATTTTAAGAAATAATTTATAAAACTGTTCTATAGGAATCTGTACTGTACATATTCATATAATCAAACCATTTTTGCTCAGACTATTATATCCATTTAAACTTTAATAATTACACTACTTCTGTAACTAATTCCTTCCATAGAGATATAAATAATTCAATTTAGATGCAACTCAAAACATCTCAGCAGACATGCGGTAAATCTAACAGATGTATTACAACAATTAGAAGTAAACACTCAATCACAGAAGGGAAGATTGCATATGTGAAGCACATCGCTAGAAGACAAAAGGAACAACCACTCTCCTCCCAACTGTAGAATATGGTAGCCAAACTACTTGCCTAATTCACCCCTAGCCTGACCATGAACCCATGAGGGAGAACTCGGAACGTCCTCCTCGGAAATATATCTCAAATTCTGTAGACTCCTCTTGCCTCACACTCAAACAGTAGTGTTAATAACAACAAGAAAAAAAAAAGTAGTCTCCTTTCCCGCATACTCGACAACGTCACATATGTTGTTTATCAATAAAATATTTTTGCCTAGGTCTTTTTCCCTCCCTTGGGAATTTTTGCAGCTTTCTAAATCCATGATTTTCCACTTGTAACAATCAGCCCAGAGGTAGTTCCAACATGTTCCCCACTCATGGGGTCACGGTCAGCTAAATTTAACATTGTTGTTCCATTTGTCCTCCTGCAATAAATAAAAATAATATGTTGTTTACATACAAGTGTCATAGTCAAATAGTTAGTCAATTCAGATTAGGTCTCTGCCCAACATTCATAATAATTAATTACAATTTATCAAATTCAAAATTTGGATTTTCCATAAATGGCAAAAATTTTCCAAATTTGAATTTACTAAAAACGGAATAGTTTTCTAAAAAAATTTCGATTTTGAAAATACTTTATTTTTGTGGATGTCACAAGGAAGTACTATAAAACCATAGGCTCTTATATCTAGATATTTCACTCAAGAAAACACCTGCAATATGGTGGGGTGTGCATAAAGAAACCATTTAGGACTGGTATCAGTGTAAACGACTACTACACATTACATTTGGCGCAGAGAAGGGGAGAAATGAAATGAAGAGGTATGATGGACAGGGAACACTAGTGGAACACTTGAAGAAGTGAAAGGCACAATGGAATATGACACCACCAGAGTAATGGACTCATCACTTTATCCATACATTGGAAAGAATCCCAAGGAACTGGTATGTAGACTAGGAGATGGGCAAAGGAACTACAAAATGGACAAAATTACCATAGAATTTTGTAGTAACCTTCTCATTTGAACATGAGAAACCCAACATTGATTCATCGTTGAATTTGATACAGGGATGATATTTATTGATGAACCAGAAGTTGAAATCATGACATAATATCAGCAACAGAATAGACAGATAGTCAAAGAGTTACTCCCATGCTATCATGTTGAAGAGGAAGCACCAAATGAAGATGACCCATGCAACACTCGTATTACAAAGATTGAAGGAGAAAGATAGGTGGAAGGTCCATATCTGCAATCATAATTATTTTCTACACCAATCAAAGTTAAGAAATTCAATATTGGGACAAATGGAAATCCTAAAATGACAAGTATTGGATATTATTGGGATGAGAAAATAGTAGAAAGAATAACAGAGTTATTTCATGAATACAGTGACCTGTTTCCAACAACCTTTACAGAGATGAAAGGCATAGTAGGGGAGCTATGTGATATGAAGATACCCCTCAGACCCGAGGCTAGAACTGTCAGGAAAATACCCTACCAACTGAATCCAGTGTATAAGCAGAAAGTGAAAGAAGAGATTGACGGAATGTTGGAAGTTGGTATCATAGAACCAGTAGAGGAATCTGAATGGATCATCCCTATGGTAGTCCTAGAAAATAAACAAGGGGGGATACATATTTGTGTATATATGAAGAAACCTAATGATTCTTTCTTACATGAACCTTCCCTACCCCTTTTACAGATGAGGTCTTAGAGAATGTGGGGGGCCAGAAAGCCTATTCATTTACAAATGGATTCTTAGGTTACCATCAACTCAAAATAGATCCAGAGGACAGTTATAAGACTACTTTTGCTACAGAATGGGGATCCTACCAACATACGGTCATTCCATTTGGGATAAACAATGCACCAACCATATTTTCAAGAGTAGTCATAGTTGTTTTTAAGGAATTCGTACATCAATTTCTAGAAGTATATCTTGATGATTGGGATGTATACATTATATTAAAAGATCATGTAGAAGTGTTAAGAATCGTGTTGGAAAGATGCAAGCAATGTCAGATCTCATTGAACATCAAGAAATTCATTTTTGGGACACCTTTTTGAATATTGTTGGGACATATAGTGTGTAAACAAGGTTTACTAGTGGATCCTGCTAATATTGTAGTGACTGTAAATTTACCACCACCAAAGTCAGTGCACCAGTTAAGACCAAGACTGGGACATACAAGATATTATAGGAAGTTTATAAAGGGGTATGCATAGATCACTGCACCAATGGAAAACTTGTTAAAGAAGGACACTAGATTTCAGTGGAATGAGGACTGTCAGCAAGGATTGGACACTTTAAAACAAAAGATGGTAACATCACCTATACTAGTATTTTCAAATTGGGATTTCATGTGCATGTAGATGCATCATCCATAGAAATTTGAGAAATTATGGCACATCTAGGATAAGGGGATTTAGACCATCCTATATCCTTTGCAAGAACCAAGTTGTTAGAATCAAAGAAAAATTACAACACCACAAAAAGAGAATGCCTAGCCATGGTATATGCACTTCAGAAATTCAAACACTATTTACTGGGTAAACACTTTAAAATGTTCATAGACCATTTTTCCCTCAAATATTTAGTCAACAAGCCAGTGTTGGGGGGGGGATATGTATATGGCTATTGTTATTCCAAGAATTTGATTTTGAAGTGATAGTCAAACTAGGGAATTTGAGCGTGCGACTTGATCACCTATCAAGCGTAAATAACGGAGAAGAACCTAATAAATTGGAATACAACTTCCCTCATGAACAACTATTTTCAGTACAGGTAGATGATGAATATTTTGTTGATATTATTGAATACTTAAGTACATGGGTTGTGCCATAAGAGTTCAACACTACACAGAAGAAAATTCTGGTAGTCAGAGTTGCAGACTATCAACTTATCGCAGGACATTTATACAAAATTGGCGCAGATAGCATTTTGAGAAGGTGTGTATTAGAACATGAAAGGCCCACAATTTTAGTAGAAGCTCGGGAAGGTATATATAGAGGACACTATGTAGGAAAATATACCGCGTAGAAGGTATTGCGCACAAGATTATGGTGGCTAACATTCCATAAATATGCCAAGTAATATTGTGTTATAACCCTAAATTGCACCAGACATGCATACTTGGCATTAGGCCATCTTACTTGCTATCTTTGCCAAGCCATCACTGAAAAAATATTCTAAAAAAACCATTATTTTGAAGTTGTACGCACCCTACACCCCTATTTCCCATGTACACACGCTTGTTGAACCACTACAGCCCGCGTACACTCACAAAAAAGCGCGAAAAATGAAAATTTCAAAAGGATTACGGGTTTTGAGGCCGTTACCTAACCATTTGACCGCCCATAGCCAGTCACCCCAACCATTACTATCTCTTTTGGCCTATAAAAGAAGGTGTTTGGGTCCCATTCCAAGGTGAAGCACGAGAGCATAGAAACTCTACCCATTTTAGTATTCCCCCTTTGCCCCAATATTTTGCAACCACTTTGTGAGTTTGAGCCAGAATTCCTTCTTCCTCCATTGCAAACCCTTGCCATTTTCCTAGAGAGAATTGAAGAGGAGAGGAATACGTGGAAGTAGTTGGTGCATGGTGAAGAGGAGCCTACGACCGAGTTCGAGGAGAAGTTGTTGGTCTCATATTGTAAAAAATATTTGTGAGATTAATATAAAGAAATACTTGTTCTGTCTCGCCAAATGATGTCTTAAATCTTTATGATTTTTTTACATTTTTGTTATGATGTCTAACGAACTAATCCTTATATAGAATGCATTCTTGTAGTTTCTTGTTTATATTTTGGTGAATGCAGGTTTTCCTTGGGAGGAGATCTCCAGTCAACAAGAAAATAAGCGCAAAGGGATCGACATTGGACGTGGGGTTTAAGGTATGCCTATCGGATCCCTATACTTTGTATTTTATGTATGATTGTGGGGTAATGACAGGATAGCTGTAAAAGTGTGATACTTTAGACGGTTATCTCTGCCTTCACTTTAGAACCCTGGTGTAGTCCGTAGAGGGGTTTTCCCTCTATAACATATTTCCATAAGTGTGATTTATGTTAGAGGGTTGGAAAACCCAACATAATGGATGAGATGCCTCTAAGACCATAAGTGACTCTGCAGGAATTTGACAAATGGACAATATACTTTGTGGGACCTATTAACCCACTAGCAAAAAAGTCAGGATCTAGGTATATCATTACTGCAACTGAATACTTAACAAGATGGGCAGAAGCAACACCAGTCAAATACTGTAGCACAGAGACAATAGTACACTTTTTGTTTGAGAAAGTGATCACCAAATTTTGATGTCCTAGGATTCATATGATTAACCAAGGAACTCATTTTATGAATGCTATGACTGAGGAGTTTGAATTCTATCACCAAAAGAGTACACTGTATCATGCTTAGGAAAATGGAACAATAGAAGCTTTCAATAAGATCTTGGAGAATTCCCTGACTAAAATATGCAATGTCAATAGGGATGATTAGGACTTGAAGATACCAATAGTACTATGGGCATATAGGAAAACATGTAAGAAGTTGACAGGATAGACACCATTTTGGTTGGTGTATGGGAAGGAAGGAGTGGTGCCATTAGAAATTTTGGTACCCAGTGTGCGTGTAGAAACAATCACCAACATGACATAATGGGGAACAATATAGAAAATAATAAAAAAACTAATGGAAATGGAAGAGGATAGGATTCTAATAGGATTTCACCAGGAAGTACAAAAATGAAGAGACAAAACCTGTCCTGACAGACATATTAAAAAGAAGAGGTTTAAGGAGGGAGACCTAGTCTTGCTCTGTGACAACAATTTTTTCCAACACCCTGGTAAGTTTAGAATGAATTGGATAGGACCATATGAAGTAAATATTGTCAAATATGGGGGATATATATAGCTAAAAGACTTGGGAGGAATAGAACTGAAAGGAATGATCAACAGTAGTAGACTGAAACTGTACAAGGATAGTCAACCTACTAACCTTTAAAAGTTACAACACAATGAAAAAGGCATGTATATAGTGTAATATAATAGATATTAGGAAAGAAAACTCATAAAAAGGAGGAAAAAAGTAGAAAAAGGAAGAAAAAAGTAGAAGAGAAAGAAAATACAAAATATTGGGGAATATCGTACACAGGAGTTACTGAAATCGACAAGAAAAAGAGAAAAAGTGTTTGCGCACAGTGTGTGGTTGATAGGAAGAAAACATCACGCACTAAGGGAAATTCACACTAGAAACGTACGGTGCACCAAAAAAGTACATCGCACTAGAGAACGAGCCAACGGTCAAAAAAGAAAAAACCAACCGCTGAAGCAAAAAAGCGCGAATTGGGCATTTATGAAACTAAACAAAACGTACTCGACAAGCTTCAATGCATTAATAAAAAAAAAAGCTTCTTCAAGAAGATTTAGGGAATTTATGACACCCTCTATATAAAGTGAAAACACTGGCCAAATAAGACTTATTGTGAATTTGCAAACCTGTGAAGCTAAGGAGCACAAAGACGAAAGTTGAACACACACATTCTGAAATCACAACAACTAAAAATCAATCGGGGAAGGAATAAATACCCAATATGGAACCTCTGAAGGTCGGAACACCAAGCCAAATAGTACAGAAAACACGCAGTAGTCTCAGGTTACCACAGAGGTGGAGGAGGAGTTTACACAAAGGGAGGGAATCATCGATGTTGATGTAATTCCCTCGTTGCAGGCTGAGCAAGTGAGCGCTACACTGGTCGAGGAAGAAGAGAAAGCCTCAAAGATGGTCTGGATGGATATCGACTCACTTGACAGTGTGCAGGCCCATGAACCTTCAACTACAGGAAACCCACCACAACCATTTAGGGCCAAAGCAGTCCACAGAACGAATGGTGGGGTCAGCAAAAGGACAAAGTTTGGTGAGACAAGACCACAACCTATGGTGGGGTCCATGCAGCAGGAGGATGTACAGATCGATGGTATTACAAGGAAAAAAGAGTTAGGCGGGGATAACAGAGAACCAGAGGCTGGGACCTCTAGTGCGTTGGTAAAGAGAAAGGGAAAAGAACCCATCACGTGGTCCCCGCAGAAGCTGCCCGATGCCTCGATATTTTTACCACACATTCTAGAGGGGGTGTAGGAAATGCCAAACTTACTAAGTTGTGTCGAAATATTACGGTACACAGACCATGATGTGGCTGACACCAACAAATTCCAAAAATTTGTGTAGCAGGTGTACATGGAGAGCCTGGGCATGGGACCATTTGGAGATCCAATGTTGTAGACAAAGCAATGGCCAGGAAGTTTGGAAAACACAGGAATTTTCAATTTTCTAGAAATTCCCCACTTTGAAAGGGGAAAAGATGCGAACTATGTCAAGGAGTTGATTGAAGTCCTCCATGGAGGATTTTTGTGGTTAGAAGAACCAGTCTCCATAGATGTAGATCTAATTGCATTCATCACATGCCTACCATCAAATGGCAAGAAGCTCATGCAATACCTGGATGACAAAGCCAAGGAAAAGGCTCTTGTAGAAGAGATGAAGAAAAAATATGGGACCGAAAGATGCTCATGTGGGATAATTATAAAGCAAATCAGTTACACAACCACCAGGATGGAAACCAACAATACTACCAAATTAACGAGAACTTTGTCAAGTTCTCATTTTTTCAACGGTCACATTTTTTACCTTGTTTTAAAAAATGGTGCTACTGGTAGCAACCCCCCCTCCCTTTTTAGGTGGTATTTTGATATTTTAATTTTTCTGGTCCATAATATTTCCACAATATTTTTTTTAATGCTTATTTTTCATCTATTTTCAATTTTTTTAATTTTTCTTTTTCTTTCAATAGTGTTTTTAGTCATTTTTCCATACTTCTTTCAATCTTAAAAACATTTTTTACTAATTACTTTTTTGAAATTAAGTTTTTTCATATAATAGTGTCTCCTTAATTAATTTATAGTTCCATACTTTTAATATATAGTGGAAAACATTATTTTTAACAAATTGTTTACCTTTACTTCAATGCATAAAAAATAATTGTAATTAAATAACACTATTTTTTAATATCTAAAAAATATATATACTTTTATTTTTTTTATAAAAACTAAAAAAACTAAGGAAAATAAAACAATTTAAATTAATAAAACAAATTTAAAAATTTAAATGCAAATTTATATTAAAAAAATTAAAGAAAAACTTAAAAAATAAAGAGCAAATAACCAAAAAAATTAAAATTATATATGATGATGATGATGATGATGATGATGGTGGTGATGATTAACGTCCACTAAGACCGACTTGGTCTATCAGATCTTAAGAGGGTAAGTGATTACTTGGGATTCTTTAGAATTTTGTTTCTGTGCTCGAAAAGCATTAAGAGAAGCTTTCCAAGATCACCATACTTTTGTTGAGTTAAGAGTGTAGGAAGGTTGGTAGTGTGATAAATATTTTGAAAATGAGATCTAATATGGGTATAGGCTGGACAATATAAGAGAAAGTGTTTTTCATCTAAGATAAATTGTTTTTCATATTCAACCTTCTTAGCGTCACAAAGGTGACACACTCTTTCATCCCATGGCATTTTAGGAATTGATTAATGCCTAGTTTCACTATGTAGTTCGTGAGAATTTGTTCTTATCTTAGCAATGCTTATTTTTTTCTTTACACTTGGAAAAACAGATAGATAATTTTGATCTTCTAGATTAGGGTTGGTTACATCTTTATAATACCTTAATTTTCTTTTCTCCTCTAACTCTTTATCACACCACATTTTTTCCTTAAATTTTGATTTGACGTTTTTTTTAATAGTATATTTATTCCACAAAATGGTTTCTTCCATGATTCCCCAATAGTTTATCCAAGAATGAGTGTCTTTATGCCATCCTCTCTTGAGTCAATGGTGGCTATGACTTGATTTTGAAGCAATTTTAGGTAGCCTCTTGTCTTCCATGTTGTTTAAATTGTTCTTATACATTAGGTATCTAGTGGTATCCATGCTCTCAATGGGGGAGAGGCTTGTTTCTAAGAGGAGTATGGGATAGGGCATATTTCTTTTAATTTTGAGATTATAGGTTATAAAATTCTTTTGTATTTTCTCTATCTTTCTCTAGGATTCACGAGAGATACTACAGCCCTAGAATTCACATCCATAAAGAATAACATGTGTAACAAGAGTCTCAAAGAGGAGTTTCTTCTTATCCAAACTCCAAAGATCAGTTGATTTACAATTGTTTTCAAGCCCACAATAAGCTTTCCATCCCCCAATAATCCTTTTCTCAATGCTATAATTCCAATTGAGCTTGTGGTGAATATCAATTCCAAGATATTTGTATGAATTCACTTCCTCCAAGTTGTTGTTGTCATATACAAAGGTATCATAAGGGATATTATTGGATTTAATAATCATGACCTTAGTCTTATCAGTATTAACAGTCATACCCATATTGGAGAAAATATCCTTGAGGATTCTTAGTTGGTTTTTAAGATCATGGGGACTCCTTCCCATAAGAATGATATAATCGACATAAATAAGAAGATTGATCACTATACTAGTGAGAGAAGGGCCAACATAAACTGTTTTTTCCAATCATTCTTCTAACTTATCAATGTATATACCAAAAAGGGTAGGGGACAAGGGACAACATTGTTTGACTCTGATATTGCAGTTAATATCTTTTGACCAGCCCTCAGTGTTTTTAAACTTAGCAATAATGTTCTCATACGTCCTTATTTCAACAACCCTCAACTCAAGAGGCACTTTTATCTCTTCTAACCTATTCCAAAGTTTTTTCCTAGGAACCATGTCAAAAGATTTTCTAAAGTCAACAAAACAAAACAAAAAGGATTGGTCTTAGTATTTCAAAACTCCTATGGAATGATCCTAAAGGTAAAAATATGGTCCATAGTTGAACGATATCTCCTAAACCCGGCCTGGCCTTTAGCTCTTTTATCGTGACTTTCTAGCCAAATGCTAATTTTCTTTTCCAAAATAATTCCATAAAGCTTGGCTAAAATCGAGCTAATCATAATGGTCCTATAATTAGAGGGAATGTTTCTATCCCCATTTTTAAAAATAGGAACAATGAGGGTTTGCATCCAGGGTTTAGGGAAGACCTGCTTGACTGCTAAATTGAAGATCTTGTGTATGTGAGGGATAAGGATTGGCCCTGCGATTTAAAAAATTTCAGCTTGGTATCCTTCAATGTCCTTAGCTTTCCCATTTGCTAGTCGCTTAACCCCAAACTCTATGTCATCTAAAGAAAAAACTTCTTCCTTTGTAGGGACAATAGGAATGGTGTCCATGGCATTAGGGAAATCATAAAGACTTTTAAGGTAGGAATTCAAGTCCCTTAAGGGAATCCTATTATTTTCTTTAGTATTGTGTTTTAGAATTTGGCTCTAGAACTTCTTAGGATCCAATTTTTATAGTTGTGAAAGTTTCTCTTGCCTTTTATTGATATAGTATCTTTTCTTCATTTTAATTAGGGCTTTGTACATATTGATATTATCTAGTTTTAAGGGCTCATTAGAAGCATCCCTAATGGATTTCCTAGTAATTTTACATTATTTATCATACCAAGGGTTGGTTGTTCTATTATTCTTTTTATAGGGCACCTTGAAAGAGAACTTGTTAATAGAAGTGGAAAGGGTAGTTGTAAAATTATGATAGAGTTCTTCAATGTTGTCCTTATAAGTTAGGAGGTTTAATTAACTATTTAAATCCTTTAAGAAAATGTCAACTTTACTTTTTTCAAAGAGAAAATTACTTTGATTATCATGATTCTCTTTAATGGTGCTCCTATGCATGGTAAATTTTAGAGTTAGGGATAAAGGTTTATGATCAGAGTCAGGTTCATGGTCATTTAAAAGGTTAAAAGTTGTTATTTGGTTGGAAATAGGGATATCAGATATCACATAATCTACAACACTACTACCTAGCCGATGAATACATGCCATTTGGTTGGATTTTTTCAACTTCATTATTCCATTGAAAATTATTAGGTATTGAGAGCTGCAGAGCTTAACCAACTCAGTACCAAACAAATTCTCAATTAGGTCTTCAAAGCTCCTTTTGTAGCTATTATATAAAACAAGGTCCTCATCTATCCATAAAGGATTATCGTTGGATTTATCACTTAAAAGAGTAGCTTGTTTAGTTGCAGTCCTAGCATTAAAGTCTCCTAGCAGGAGGATATTACCTTCATTTTTCAAATTATAAATATCTTGTTCTAAATTATTATAGGGACAATTTTTTTCTAGATTATTTTTCTTATAAAAAGTAGAATTA
>SNQJ01S0035728.1:0-11167 GCA_010110895.2 Picea sitchensis
TCCAGGGTTTTTGTAGGTGAAATTTCAAACTCTTCATCCATATCTAGGATGTTCAGAAATAGGATCACTACGTCATTTTCAGAGGAAGAAAAGCATCCTTGAAATACCTTGTCTTGTTGGTAATATTGTTGAACATATGCATTAGTTCTAGGAGAAATGGAAAGACCTTCGAAAAAAATTCTTTGAGCGACTTCTTCTTGAATCTGATGATTAAGCACAAATTGGAACTCTAAATTTAAATACCCTTACAAGTAATGATCGTTCAGTGCATGTGAGTGTAATTATTGTTCTTCAATGATGCCAACCATTTCATGTAAAACAGTACTATTGTGAGTACAGTCAGAACTCCCTATTTTTTCTGAGATCTCATGATTTTCTCTTAACCATTCAAAGGAAGAAAAACATAAGGGGAGAGATTTTTTATCTGTAAGCCTGTTGCTTTCTTCACTTTCAACATCTGAATTGGATGTTTTCTGATTTGAAATGCTACAAATGTTTTGTTTCAATAGTTCGAATGAGGGAAAACACAATGGAAAGGTTTTGTTACCTGATTCGAAATCTTCTTCATTTTCTTTAGTGTCATCATAGGCACATTTTTCCATTTATTTGGATTTCTAGACATGCTCATTGTCAGCTTTGTCTTCGACCTATGACCGTATTCCTGAATTTACAAGATCTTCCTCAAAAAAAAGAATAAGGTTATCAAGCATCTGAGAAGAGTGCTCAAATATCTTGTCAATATGTTTCATCGATTCATTTGCCTCGACAATGATCTGAGAATTCTCTTTCAACAATTTTAATGTAGCAAAGCACAAAGGTAGAGAATTCTCTTTCAACAATTTGAATGTAGGAAAGCACAAAAGTAGAGAATTCTCTTTAGCCGGTCCAATACTTTTCTCCTCACTGTAATGCTGGAAAAGAAAGTCTTCAACATCATGATCATCCTCTTATTTGTCATATACAGGCAGATCAACATCATATGCAACGTCGTCTAACAAGAACAAGCTTGGAACATCAATATGTTTTTCAACAAACTGGTTTGAAAACTCGTCCTATTGACTGTCTACAAAAGAATATATGAAATAATCAACCCCCTGCTTATCACGGGATGGCTCAGAAGTTAAGACAACACCTCTTCTTTCAATAAGTGGAATATGATTTTTAGCACAATCATAAGCATTTGAAACTCCAAGAGGACCCATAATATTGTCAATTATATGCTCAAGATTCCAATCAATTTTCTGTTCATATTCATCTTCTAACTCTTCATCTCGAGTCTGTTTACATGCTTGAATATGGTGTTGAATGTCTTGAGCATCATCAAACATTTGTTGTAATGACTTAGGTCTTCTTTCCATTGGGAGGAAAGACAAATCTGGATGAAGAGTAGTTGTATAATGGAGCATGGCAGCAACTTCAATGGGTTGAATCTCTTCAGGAAATTTGTAGTAAATTATAGAAAACCTTCTACTGAATATAGAGATAGTTTCATTGTTTTGCCATTCCAAGGCGTAGAACTCTGCAAGTTGTAGCTCCAAAGATTTCTTCTTGCCCCAAAATTTTTAAAAAACATTCTTCAGTTCCTCCCATGAGCTAATTGTATCTGGCTGCAAATGTCTAAACTAGTCTTTAGTGTCCCCTTTAAAATATTGGGAGAAGGATCTCATACAAACATCATCATGGTCAATGTCAAACAAATCTATAAAATGCTCAAACCCTTGGATGTGATTTTCAGCTGAGATGGCATCAGGTTCCCCATCAAATACAGGTAGGTATTTATAGTGCTTAGGAGGAAAATCATCGAGGAATTGAGGTAATTTTAAGGGTCGGTATCTATGCTGAGTCTTGGAGGATGTTGCAACAAGTACAAGAGGTGAAATATCAACTTTGGTTTCATGAAGCTCATCAACTTGGATATGGTCATCACATGGTCCAGATGAATTTTTTTTATCAAAATCAGTGACACGGTGAGGATATGCATGTACAACTTTATGAGGAGGACATACAATAGCAAGATTCTCATGATCATCATGGGAATGCAGTAGGTAAAGACAAATTTGTTTGGCATGTTCAAGGAGGGAGCAGAGGTAACTTATAAAAAAAAGTAAAATGCTTTTAGGGAAGATCCCATTTGAGTACCTATTTTCTCCCATGATGCCTTTTCATACCTATGTTAAGCTATCTCATCTCCCAGTGGAGTCTCTGAACTGCATTTGAAATTTTAGAGTGGAGTCACCAATAATGTCTTGGGATTTGGATTCTGCATTGAGAGTAGAGTCGGCTTTGAAGATTTGAACTTTTGGATTCTTCTACCAGTGGAATCACCTTCAAACTGATTTTTGATGTGTGGAGTCGCTAGAGCAGGAATACAACCAATATATGCCCAAGTGTTTGTTTCTCTCATACCTTAGAACTCAACCATGTCGTTCCTCCCAGAGAAAAAATTTCAATTTCATCCCCAGTGACGGCGCCAGAATGTTAGCACTCTGTAAATTTTGTCCGACTGAATAGACAAACGATAGAGGTAATTGTTTCAACCTGCTTTAGAGATGAAGCACTAGCCTTCTCAACTGATAGAGAGCTCTCTCGTGTCACTTGATATTTCTTTAGAAATCGGTGGCTATATTTGGTTTATTTTGGTGGGTTTTATAAAATGAGTGAAGAAATGAGGATAGTGTTTGGGCTATGGAGTCTGGAATGAACAATGCATTGTCAGAATGCAAAAATGTCAAGAAGAAAAGGCTAAATGAGGTGTTGAGTATGAGTTTATATTTGAAAACTTGCATGGCATCAAAGGAAAGGAAACATATAACTTCATCAGAGCATTTCAAAAGAAATGAATTTTGAATAAGCTAGGAAGAAACACACATAGTCTAAATTTCTCAAACCAAGAGCATCAAATGATGAATTCTGGGCCTTTATTCCTCCAATTTAGACAGATGAAAATGTAAATGAAAAATATTACAGGAATCACATACTATGAAAGAACACAAGACTCACATCAACGTCAGTTAGAATCTTTTCATAAACAATCTGAAATCTGCTTTTGCAATTATATATTCATTCAAGCCCCAAAGTTTACAAAGTCTTCCTGCACAGAGGGCAGGCTCCCCTTTTCCCCCATCATCCTACTATATCCTTAAGATAATATATATATATATAGAGGAATTTCTCATGGAATTCAAAACTTTCAGGCTTCCTCATTATTCTAAAAATAGAGACACGTTACAAAAATGAATGATTTAAAATAACAATTATCCTATTTTAAAGGAATCGTTAGTAACATGTATGTCATATCTGGGCCCCTTTTCTTAGACTGCCATCTATCCAAAACTTGTTGGGATGTACTTATCTCCACCTGAGAATTGATTTTAGCTTAGAGATCTCCTCCTTTAGAGTATCCAACCAGACCGGTTGATTCTCTCCAACACTTTAAACCATTTCGGCTATGGTTTCTTTCTTCTGTCGTTTGCTCCATTTCTTTTTTACAGCTCGCATGTTGATGACTAGATCCCTCATAATTGGATTCAGCCTGACTTCCAATTATGAGTCTACAGCATGATCTATATCGAATTTAGTCGCTAATATACGTGCAATTTCCCTTTCCTTCTTACTTGTAGGTAAATCTGCCATGTTACCTGAATGACCTGTTTCACTGGATATAACTTTGTCCATGTATCCCAATTTCGTGGACACCAAAATGTTCCTACATAAATCAGAGAGTCGATCAAATTGGAGATTACTTCGTTTATGGATGAGATGATGCCTCCATACTTGAGAATCAATAGTTATAGAGTTCCAATTATGAATCACTAATAGGATCAACTACAAAAACGTTGGTTTACCACACTCGGCCAATCCATTTCAAATGATTAGCTTTCGAGTTTGTTATCTGGCAGCGTTCACCTGACATCATACGGTAGTGAAGTATCGAACGAGTGACGCGAGGTGATTTTGACTGGCTGTCACCTCCCCCACGAGTTTTTGATTTGACATTTTAGAACACGTGATATCAAGGTTGTGAGAAAAACAGTTTCAGGCAAACTGCTTTTCGCCCCGATATACCTCAACGAGTGACACACATCCACTATTGAAACCATTATGGTTTTCCCTGGTCCGCCTTCACAAAATTAAGTTTCGTGCTAGTTCACCGCCTGATGTGGGTCTCAACCGTTGATCCGGGCTACTATTAGATCGACGGTCCAGAGGACTGCTTCCTTCATGCTTCCACTATATTTATCCATCTACCGCCATATATGTCCAGGACTTCCAAATAACACTATGTCTCCACATCGATTTAGTCTTTCGCTAAATTTGAAACTCAGATCTCGAGTATAATTGTTATGGTGATAACATCTTGGTTGAAATTTTGTTATAGAGAAAGATCGTGGGGAAGTTGGAGATTTACTAGCCATAATATCCACCGAGCTCTATTCCTTTAAAAATCCTTGCAATTATTTCTTCTTCTGTTGGGTGCTTGAAATCAAAACTGCATAGGCGTGAAACTCAGTAGCCATTGGACCCATATTTGGTAGGAAATCATGATCGTTAATTGGAGGATCATCTATCGGATTGATCAAGGGTCAAGTCTAAACAGAGGTTCCGACGAGTGAATCTTTGAGGGGCATGATGGATAAAATCAAACTTGGACCGCTAATCTGGAATTTGATCCAATGTTATTCGTTGATCGATTTTGACCGAAAACCAACATTCCCAAAGGCTTCGATGGTGCCAAGATGACATCAAATGGGTCTCGCGAACACGTGGTAGCTTGGTATTGATATGACATGTGTCATGCTAGAAGTGACTTCATGCATACATCACTAGGGACACGTTTCCATTTATCATCACTTGCGTAGGAGAGGAACCACGATGGATCCTGAGTTGTTGATATTTCGAGACACGGTTGATGGTGCGATGGAATATGGAATGTCCATTGGATGGGCCTCTTTGGAGTGTTGCAGGATCAGTTGCAAACGAGACTCCAAACAGAGGACTGCAAAGTAAAACTCAACCGTCGATCTAGAGCTACACAGGGACGTCTGGAACACATGAGAGTTGTCGATCTGGCTCAACCAAGAACCCACAATCGACTAAGAAAAATATCACCATGATGACATCATCTTAGACACATGGAAAATTTATATTGGTCCATGTTGGCACTAAGGTGACAGGGAGACATGACACATATCATCAATTTTTGGTGTATTGACCTATGCATCTGGTGGGCTCCACATGTCCACGTGGCAGCCACTAATTGGCTCTGACAATGCTCTGTTGTCGTGTTGATACGACACCTAGCCTGGGAAACTTAAAATTAGAGATCATATATGAACCGTTGATCTGTCCCACTTGAATGAGGTTCGAATATATTTGGACAATCCATCGGAGGAGCCTCTTCGGAGTTCTTGAAGCTTGGATCCGAATGTGACTTTGAAGAGTGGACTCTGAAACCACATCTCGACCATTGGTCTAGAGATGTACAGGGAGGTTCAAAAGCATATTTGGACCGTCCATCAGAGGGGCCTCTTCGAAGTGCTTGAGGCTTGGATATGAATGTGACTCTAAAAAGGGGACTCTGAAGCCGCATCTTGATCATCGATCTGGAGCTGCACAGGGAGGTTTGAAAGCAAATATGGACCGCCCATTGGAGGGGCCTCTTTGGAGTGCTACAAGATCAGCTTCAAATGGGACTCTGAAAAGGTAAATGTGAAGTAAATCTTGACTGTCCATCAGAGATTTGAGGACAACTGAGAGTTGTTGATCTGGTTGTGGTCAAAAGCATAAATTGACTAAGGAAAAAATCCTCATGCTGACTCCAACCTAGAAACATGGCGAGGTTCAATTGGCCCATGATGGTACTAACATGGTAAGGGAGTAGGACACATGTCACCCATATTTGACATTTTTACCTATGCATCTAATGGGTTCCACGTGTCCACGTGGAAGCCGTTGGTTGGTTCTGACAGTGATCCATTGGCGGGTTGACATGACACATGGCTAAGACAACTTGAGATCAAAGATTAGATCTATATCGTTGATTGGTCCCACTTGAAAAAGGTTCGAGAACATATATAGACTGTCCATTGGAGGAGCCTCTTTGGAGTGCTTGAAGTTTTGATCTAAAGAGGGGACTCTGAAACCACATCTCAATCGTCGATATGGAGCTATATAGGAAGGTCTAAACACACATGAGAGCCGTCGATCTAGCTCAGTCAAAAACCCAAAATAGGCTAAGGCCAAGATCTTCATGTTGATTTCATCCTGGACGTGTGGCAACTCTTTATTCGCCCACGCTGACACTAAGGTGGAAGGGAGGCATGACACATGTCACCCATATTTGATATGGTTTGGGACGCCTTTGGTGGGTTCAACCTATCCACATGGTGGCTTATGATTGGTTCTAACAATGCTCTCCTGGCAGGGTGACGTGACATATGGCCTGGAGGTTTTAATACTTGGGAGCAGATATGGATTGTTGAATGGTCCCACTTAAAAAAGGTCTAAGAGAAGATCTGGACCGTCCATCAAAGGTGCCTCTTCGGAGTACTTGAGGCTTGGATCCAAATGTGACTCCTAAGAGGGGACTCTCAAAGCAAATGTTGGTCATTGATCTAAAAGGTCAGGCGTGTGATGAGATTCGAGTCATTGATCTTTCGGGGTCCGAAAAAATATTGATGTTGCACTTTTTAGGCCGCGGTCTTGTGGTAAGCCCCTGGATTCTTTGTGCACAAGGGCGTGAATTTTCTTGTTGTTTCTTCATTTTGCCTTAGGAAAATTTACTCTTGATTGTTTCAAGGGCTCTGGAAGCTTTCCTTCTACCTCTATCTTGTCCAATCTCGGCCTTAGAACTTGAACCAACCTTCATTTACTTGCAAGAACAAATACAATACTAACATATGCAACATTCCTTGCTGCAAGTTTCTTTCTACCACAAACTTCTCCACTTGATAACTTCGCTTGCTCCCCCTTCTCTGTCACAGATTCTCTAGTTGTAAAGGTTGTCACAAATTATTTTCTCTTTCTGCTACTACTTGCAAACATAAATATGGTTTTACCAAAGTTAATTATAAAAAAACATCAGACCAATACCTGCAAGATCTACCTCAAGATCTTATCTTCCCAACATCTCTTCTTAATTGTATTCCTTGGTTGGAATGACCTCAATTACTCAACCATTCACTAATGCAATTACATAGCCAATTTCTTTTTATGCTTGTCTGCACAATCTGAACTGTTCCTTTTGAATAACTCGAAGATTCTCCTTCAATTCCTAAGCACAGTTGCACTTTGATAACACTTGATGAAATCAAGTTCCACTCTCTGATACCAAAAATGATGACCCACCAAGTCGTAATACCCATAGGAGCAGAGTTCTGATAAAATATGTGTTGAATTCAAACATTTCACTGCTCTTGAAACCCCTTATTCAGTGCCAAAATCCTCACCCAAAATGGATTCCAAATACTCTGTACACAACAACAATTTACAAACATGGAATAAGGTGGTTCGTTTATACCTTTTGCGGATCAGTGTCAACAACTTACCAATCCCGAGTAATTCACTCAACTTTCAATGCTGACATAGCGCCAACCCGTTTTCTACTCCCCAGGATGAGTTCTACAAATCCCTATGCTTAATCTGAAGCACTTAAACTTGAAGCGCTAAACCCCATGTGAACAACACCATGACCACAATTTATCCACTTAGACACTTGAAATTCAGTGCTAACCATTCTCATAACCAAGAGTTGGAACATGGGCCTATAATGTTGGATGTCGGGATACCCACCTTCCTACTTGTGCTCATAGTCACACCTTTGATTTATCGATCCGTTGGCAGAACCTTGTTCCAGAACTACGACCACCAGAGTACCAAGAAACCAGGGTGTTGGGGTCATCGGACCATCGCAATAAAATGTTCCCTAAACTTCGATCCAGTATGGCGCTAGCAAGAGATCGAAATTTCGACTTATTGGGACTTCAAGGATCGACGTGTTGGGGCTCCGATAACACTTTATACATGGTCTAACAAAACATTGGGAGCTGATATGCTGGTACTATCAAAAACCGTCGATCTGGTGGCTTTGTACCATATCTAATCTCCATTGTTGATCTCTTCTAGACATGGATTGATCACTTATCCCTTAACTTCCTCACACTTTATAACTCTTGATACAATTGTCATCCATCGATATGAATCTAGATTAGATGAACATATTTTCTTCCTATCATTGGACTATCAGGGCACCGGGGCTCCAAACCATTGTTAAACTTCTCACACTTTCTTCACCTAGTATTATTCTCTACTGTAGATGTGACTCTGGAATAGATGGTCATATCTTGTTCTCATCACCGACTATCAATATATTGCTTCTTTAGTAGTTACAACTTGTAAAGACAATTGTATGCCCCAGTCTGATATGATCGATGGTTGTGATTTGACTATTGGAATTATCCAACGATCGTTGTTCTTCAAAAACCTTTATCTCGAGTCTAGTAACTTGTATAGTCACTGAACTCGACTCTCCATGTTCTAGTTAACCTTGGATCAAGATCATTGATTTCATCTAATTAGCAAAGAAAAATCTATAACTCAGTTGAACCCTAGAACCTGCATAACACTTCCAAGCACAGGCATAAACACTAACTCAATATATCATTTAGGAAATGCAGAGAGACACTAACATTATAAGGAATGGGGATTCAATCCTCACAATAGCACACAATGACTTCTATTAATAAATAGTGTACTACAAAAACCTTCTGGATACTCTAGCCTGATTTTACAATTCATTGGCCTATGTTTGGCCTTTGGCCACACCTGGCCTCTTACACACTCCATCCTTATCATTCTCCTATCTCTCTTTATCTCCCATGTCCATGTGCCCATAGGCTTACAATTTAAAACATGAAAGATAAACTTCCAACCCAAAAAAACAATTCCTAAGAGTCTGAAACTAATTACAATATTAGCACTTCAACTCTCTAAGATAGACGAGGATCAATTTGATTAAATCCTCCATACTTAGGAAAATCCACCTAATCCAACTAATTGCTCAATTGAGTTATTTACATCACAATTAGGGAAAACAACCCTTTTTTCTTCCTAACAACCCTATCCTTCTAGAATACAATTACAACTTAGGAAAAATACAATAATCCCATTAAGGAAACCTGCTCCCTTTGGTAATTTCAAAGACCCCTAATTCCTAATCATCAAGGTTGACTTTGGAGGCAAAATGCTCCTGCATCAGTGACCTAATAATAAATGGTCCATATTGACTATGAAATTACAATATAATATATATAGGATCCCATGCCATCCAAAAGCCCTAATCCATTGACCTAGATTAGATTACAACCTTAATTCCTTAACCGAAATTCGAAAACCATGGGCCAGAAAACTGTGCACCAAAAACCGCCCAACATAGGTGCAAAAAAAACCGCTAGAGATTCCACTAATATATGAAGAAGGAAAACTCATTTTGGACCTCTAATACATTATGGAGTTAAATGTGAGAAATATTAGGAGAAGTAAAAGTTTTGAGTATAAGATCAAGTGGAAGGATTTTTCAAAAGAGGAAGCAACTTGGGAGGTAAAAGGTTTTTAAGGGGAGCACCAAAGCCTCTAGATGTTGTAATTCACTAGTACCTTAGATAGCCATTGATAAAAAACTTCTCTCTTTTTATGCTTTAGATATAATCATGCCTTAATTTGGTTGGAGTAATACTTTTTGAAATATGTGGTTTGGGGTTCAAATCTTGCTCCATATTCTTACAGTGACTTAGGTTATAAAGTGCACCCTCTTTCTTCATACACATTCTTCAAAAATCACTCCAGAGGCCAAAAAAAGGGTTTAGTCACCACAATTGAACAATATGATGCTACACACTGCTCCAGTTGCATATTTCCATTTTTTGAGCTATTATACCACATAGCTTGGACTTTTCAAGCAACACGAATGCATCTTTTCAATTTTTAAGTAGCCTTTTCACAGTTTGGCTTTTACTACTTGATTTTAAGCTTTGAGGGTAGAGTTTTTTTATGAGGGAGGGATTCTTGTGTACCTATCCACAACATATTTATTAGGTTTTAGATTGTATGTAGATAAAATTTTGTATATAAGCTCGTGAATTTATTATAATGTTGTATTTGTAAAAATATTGTATTGTGTAATAAGGGCATAATGACTCTTAGAATAGGCTTACGTACTAATTCAGGGTTTTTGCCACTATATTGTCATAAATAGGGGTCCCCTCCCCTCTTTAATATGTCTCGTATAATTTTAATAATACAAACAACCAAAACTTGTTGTTTACTAGAGATGCATTCCTCCATTCTTCTAGACTTCTAGGTGCAATCCATCCTTAAGTGTGTGGGTTCCCCCATTGTTTCTTGTTCGTTTCCTATTTTCATTATTTGATTTCAGCTTTGTTGCACTAGTGGTTTCATTTTGGTTACATGAATATCATAAATCATAACATTATAATGTGGAACATTGGAGGCCCACAAGAGAAGATCATGGATGATGCCAAACAACAATGCGGATGTGCAAATCTAAAGACCCCTCAGGATTGTACAAGGACATAAAAATGTTCAACATGGATTACATAAAAAAGAATTATCTATATAAGAAGATTGTACATTTCACACAACTAGAAGCCAAACATCATATGAAAGTTGGAATGATGTAATAAACACATGACTATGCACACATACTATAATGCTTTATTGAAGTATCATAAAGCAACTATGGATAGTTTGGGGAACTTAAATGATTATGTTTCCTATTAGTTTAGTTTAGAATTGCACCTTGATTTTAAGTTTTTTTCCAAGAGAAAATTGTATATTTGTTATCTCAAGTAGAAACCAAAATATACATCAAGATGTGCCTTTACAATGTTCTATTGTACTTTGCCTCTCTTATGTTTAAGAAACCAAAATAAAAAGATAATAGGTCTTCATTGGTCCTATTAATACACTCTTCCATTGTCCCTTGCCATCATGGAATCTTTAATCAAAGAACAAAAAGAGATTTAGGTTAGAACCAAAGACATTGTTATCCCCGATTTCTAGGGATAACTAGGAGATCATGTCTCGAGGCCCACGGGTCCTAGACATCGAGTACCGAGAGCAGGATTGACCTGAGCATGGCCCTAGAGGG
>SNQJ01S0035728.1:18267-55546 GCA_010110895.2 Picea sitchensis
CCTCGACATTACCTCCGCTATCAATGCCTAGCAGATTACCATCTATAGAACTAAAGGCCTCTTCTAAGGAATTTGTTACCCTCTTGGCTTGCAGCTTACCTTCCGAGATGTTGTGTTCCCATTCTTTCAATAGAATGTTTCCTCTGGTCTGCTCCGAAATGGTAAACCTGGGAGTACTTCCTGAATCCATGTTGTTTGTAGCTATCACAGCCTCTTGAAAGGCGACCCGTGCTGCTCCAGCTTCTCTTTCCCTGGCAAATAAATTCTCCAAAACTTGATTAACCAGCAAACAGTTGTCCCGAATCACCTCTACTTTGGCGAGTAAATTTCGTTGGGCTACAGAGACTCTGCTCCAAATCTCCATCGCCTGGGATTGAAACATCCCGATATTTATCACTTTGCTTTCGACGATTTCCACCCTAGCTTGTAGCTGTTCAATCAAATGTTTTTGTTGGCTCGCTTGCATCTGACCATCCCGAACCACCAGTGGTGCTTGTTCGAGCTTAGTCTTGAGCAGCTCTATCTCACTTTTATCGACCAACCTTGCTTGCTCTAAACCTACACTCGTCTGGTCTTTGGCAGTCTCCGCTGTTGTGGCTAGTCTGGATTCTAAGGTCTTGATGAGGCAGTTTTTTCGTTTAAGCTGGTTTTTCAAAACCCCGACTGAAAATTGGTTCGCTGTGGCATATGCACCTAATGTCCCAGCTATTTCTGTTGCGAACTGTTCATTCTTCTTGTTCTTCCCATCAGTCATAACTTGATATTTCTTGACTGTCGATTCCCCTTCCTGGTAGAACTCTCTCTTTACCACTACCTTTCTTTTCTTATCGAAGAATAACTCATTTGGAGGGAGGTCTTCCACCCTTATAGGCCTCAACTCTTCATTGAAGATCCACCCTATGTCAATATTTCCCTAAGTTGACTGCAAGGGAGTAACCGATGTGATAGGATCTCCGATTTGCTTCGTTGATGGTCCCGGAGTAGTAACCGAACTCTGCTTCTTCAGCGAGTCGTGAGTCTTTATCTCTGCTTTCAGACTCTTAGTTTGCTCTCCCTCGTCCTGGTGTTTTTCTTGACCGGGAGTCGCATCCTTGGAGCCTTCGGCATCTTTTTGTTTCACCTCCATTGTACTCGGACTCTCACCCCGTAATACTGCGGGAAGACAACTGCGTCTATGTTCTTGGAATTTCAGAACATCGGCCCTCTCTTTAGGTGCCAATGTTTGGATCCAAGCTAAAATCTCGGCATAAGATCTTGTGCCTCGGAAAATGTCATCCGAGAGTGAATTTTCGTGCTCAAATCTCTTGAGCCCGCAATTGGCCAAATGATTACTCATGAACCTTTGTGGATCGTGCTTCTTGTATTCAATAAGGACCAACTTTAGGTCTTCCAGGGCTGCTGCCTTAGCTTTAGCATGCCCGAAATCTAATAAAGAATATGAATTTAAATGAACAGGAAAAGGTGGCCATACCTTCTTCGAGTATCCCTTAAGCTCCTTGCTGATGCCACCGATTACTGTTTGTCTAGCAACCTCACGACAAGCCAGCTTGTCGGGAATGAATAATGGCAATGCATGCAGGGGAACAGAAGCCCTGAAAACTCTGAGATATGAGAATTCAGCTTCTACATACCAGTCAGCTATGCTGCTCAAATTTGTCACTATGTTGTCTGAATCCTGGGTGGCGGGTGACCGAAAATAGTGACATGCAGAGGCACCATCACCCAGTTGAATATTTCATACACGAAATCTGTTGCTTTGTTTTCCCATAATTTCGTATGATAGACATGGATAGGCTCGTCCTCTGCTGGAGTCCAACTCCATCTCATTAATGGAAATGGTGTTAGAAAGCACACGACGTCCACAATGTATGCAGACATAAAAAATGAAGCAATTTTTTCGCTCTCTTTCTGTGCCCGATACTCTGTAACCTGAATGGTCAAGTTATCGGACAACATTTTCACCCAGTCGAAGGAACAGCCTTCGGCGACTTGAAATATTAGAGGCACCCATTGAAGAAAGAAATGTGAGGTGTGCTCTCTCCTGTATAATCTGCATGTCATCATAGCTACATACTTGTATTGCGGTTCTAAGGAAGCTATTGAATATACACCATGATTGTCTGCCCTGAACTTCGCAGGGTGCGAAACCCAATCTCTTCTTAAGCTAGACATGGTTTTATCATACTGCACACATTCCTTCTGTTTGAACTCGTCCAAGAATTCGGCACCATATGTAAAGTCGGACGTTGTGGGCAAGTTATACATGGCTTGGAGATGTTCAAGCATGAAAGTCCCAATGGTGACCTTCTGCTCATTCATGATGGTTTTGGTTGGTATGTCCACATGGTCTAATGCCCATCGAACCATATCATAATATGGCAGTAGTCGTGGCCTGGCTGCTACTTTATGCATTCCCGATTGAATGACGATCTTATACTTGGTGGTTATGTCGTCTTTTTCATTGTCGCTGGAATCATCAGAATAATCCACTAATTCAGCCTGCAGAACATCCGAAACGAACGACCAGTTCAGAACCGAGTCGACACTTCGAGGTGAAGTATTAACAACGTTGTCCGAACCTTGTCTTGAAACCTCAACACTGGCTTTGGATGCTTTTCGCGGGGCCATGACTGGAGATCCTGCTTTAGCTCTTTTGCGATAAAAATACATATACATACAGAAGTTAGCTCGCTGAGAAAGTGTGCTCTGCGTAATATAGAAATGCATTTGTTATAATGAATAACAGTTCTATATATATTCGAAAACTCGTTACTTTTAGGGAGAGATATGTCAAATCATGTTTAGAAATAAATTTAGCCATAAAAACCCAATCTTTATATGTCGATTCGCCTTATTTCTAATTAATGCCATAAATTTTGGCGGTTCGAAATGTCAGTTGGTGTAAGGAAGGATTTAGAGTGCTTCGTAAACTGTGCAAGCATCAAAACACGGGAGATAATGATTTGTCTTAATTAATCCGGTTTTACCGAAGTTAATTAATCTTTCGGTACTCGTTGTATCAGGGATTTTGCTTTAACACTTTGAACCTCTAACACCCGAGATTGCGATGATTGATTTTGGTTAATAAAAATGCAATTATGATTAGGCACTTAATTAATTACGTAATTATTTATATTCGCCATATCGCGACTCAGAGCTTAGAAGGCAAGTTTCTCGGAATTCTGCATACCGAGCTGTGAAACCGCGAGATCGCGATAATACGTTTGAATTAAAAGGGAAGATAAACCCGGATTAAGTGTTTAATTAATTATGTTCATATCCTTATCGTGACTTTGCGAGTCGGGGTTTAGACAGTGCAACTTTTTAAAAAGAAAACTCTGAGTGGCGAATTACCGACGGAACTTAACCATGGCTTAGTTTTTTCCTTTAACTTTGACACGAGTTACTAACATATGGACTTCGTGGTTTCGGATATCGGGGATACGACAATGAGAGTTTTGGATTCAGTGAACGTCGAGGCGCGAAAACCTGATGATATTTAATCGTGATTTAGGAAAACTTTACTTTCGTTACTGACCTGGGTAAAAATTTTAAAGCGATTTCACTGTTTCGTTGCTCGGGACTCGTGAACTACGTGATCTATAGCATCCAACGTGCGAAATCCCGAGGTAGAACGAAAGGGGGAATTTTTTTTGCCAAAAAGTAGAACTCACCTCGAGAGTACAATAATCATCACTGCTTGCGTGATAAGGCCTCAGAGATTTTGAAACCACAGACGGAAAAAACGAAAACCATCTTTCGATTTCGAGCATTAAGACATGAAAATTGAGACGGGCTAGAAAAACAAAGGCGGCTCCAACAACTTGCAAGAGTTACAAATGTGGTAAACATATTGATATGTTATAATGAAAAAATAGTATTGGAGAACTTCCATTTTTCCTCTTCTTGAAAGAAAAAAGAAAAAAAAAAATAGGTACTATAGCGTTCGATTGACATTGACTTATTGTTACTTGGCCTTTGACTTTTAATTATTTTTGTTGAGTCCTAAAGTTTAACTTAGGAAGTTGTAGATTATACATATTATAGGATATAATATAAATAAAAAAATGTATTTCTCTGAAATCTGATTGGATGCAAAATTTGAAGTGTTATTGATGGCGATCTTGTTGGTAATATCGCCTTCATTAAATCCATTTTATTGTGTTGGTTCAGTGAATTAAAACCATTTGCCAGTGTTTTGTTCGTGAATTAGTTCTTTGTCGGCAGCTAGCTACTCATGCATTAGTTTGATCTATCAACAACAAGTGCATCCACCATGGCAAGGCGGTGAGATGAGATGCTTAGTTATTTGTTGACATCTACTCATGCATTGGTTTAATCAATTTGTCAACAAGGCGGTGAGACGAGGCATCACAAGGCGGTGAGACGAGGCATCACAAGGCTGTGAGATGTTTTACAACCACAATCTAAACACTTGATCATCTGGAGCTCTCGAGTGGATCCATATCAGAGCTATAGATGCGCAATATTTCCGTCACTCTCCCCACAACCAAATAAATAAATCCATGAAGAAATCCATGTTACGTGAGGCATCTTCCAATTTCTGAAGCATAATATCTTCACTGTGAGGCATCTTTCAATTTTTGAAGCATAAGATCTTCACTTCTCTTCACTCCTCAGATAGTACAAGAACTTCTAGGGTAGAAACAAGCTCCATCTGTTTAGTCGTGGGCAAGTCTAACTGAGATTTGGGTTGAGGGGCTAGTCTGCTATAAAGTATTCAATTTTGCAAACTTTGTAAGTCAATTTTATTAGATAAGATTCTAATCCTAAACACAGAAAATCGAACAAGAAAACAACAACTCATCACTTACTTGTTTTTTTTTATGTTTGGTTCAGATCAACCTATCTACTCCAGCTCTTCTACAACAAAGGATTTCAAATAACATCAAACTAAGGACGGGATGATGGAACCAACCATATTAGGATAATAATCTGATCCCTCCCATGCATTCGATAGTGAAGATCTTTCTCCCATCTGGTACTAGAGATACCTACTCTGAGAATGAGATATTTTGTCTGCTTGCAAGTCTTCCATCTCCTTCGATTCAAACCTAACTCCCCCCCTCCCTCTAGATAAGCCGTAGATCAAATGCAACTGCAAGTACCTTTGCTTCTTGTGTTGCTTCTTAGACTCAGTCAACTTCAATTGCCTCTTCCTCTCCTTCTACTACTTATGTTTGCTCTTGTGAAAACTTTGTATGAAATATGCATAAGCGTGTGTGATGGTAAAACACCATACAATCTACGGAGTTCCTCAACTCTTTTCTTTCTCACAACACTAGGCCCCACGAAAATGGAATTCTCAAAAAACTATGGATAGTCCTTATACAGTGTCATTGTTGGCCATCATATTTAAATGATGTTAAATGTGTGTTTGAACTTATGCTTCACAATATACATGTAGAGTGAACTTCTAAAACTTAAGTTTTCATAAATATTCAAATTAACGTTCGCGATGGTAAATTCGCATAGGGTCATCAAAACACAAGCCATCAGACCGGTAGAACACCATACAGTTTACAGAACGTGGCAAGCCAGTGCCAAAAAACATAGTCTCAGTCATAGTCAAGATGTGATAATTTAATGATGCCTAAAAAGTCTTTGCAAGAAAGCTTCTTCCATCCACATTCCAAAGCATAGAGAAAAAATCCATGTTTCTACGAAAGAATCAATGCAAGAGGGAGAGGAATCGTCTTTGCATGTAGAAAAAGAGTTGTGCAATGGACAGTTTCCATGTATATTCCTCTGGTATTAAGGCTTCACGTAAAAGATTTTGAAGTCATGTGAGTAACAGTAACCAAACAAGTTTCTCTTTTTCCAATTTCAGTGTTAATTAAGGAGGCATGGAATTTGATAGAACATAAGTTCTGCCAGTTTGACTCCATTTACATTTTATCGATTTGTGGTGTCTCTCATTATTGAGGGATTTGTGATGTCTTCAATTATCAAACCATTATCGATTTGTTATGTGATGTTTAGATAATTAGATAATTGTGTTGAATGGAGCTTATCCATCAAAACCACTGAAAGGTGTTGAATGGTGAATGCTTGTTGGTCCGCTTATGTATATTGTATACCCTCTACCTAGGCATATGTTCATTGGCTCATCCAACTCTAGGCTTTGGATTGACTAATGCCATCAACAAAATGTGTGAAAATGCAGTTTCACTTACCCAGTGCATTACAACGAGGAGCATTTAACGTTATGTTATCTTGCACTGAACTTAGACAACAAGGGATAAAATTTCTTTATGTTACACAGATTTTGCATAGCTTCGAATTTGCTTGCATGGTAGGGACTACGCTGCCATGCAACACTTGTTATGAATATAAGTAGGTTTTCCATATTGTTTTTTTTCCATTTCTTTGATTGATGACTACCTTGGAGTCACCCATGATTTTAAGTTGAGTTATACCTATAAGGAAATAAATAAAAAATATGATTAAAAAAGTTAGTTTTCTTTCTTTCCCTTTGAAAATTCATAACTCTTATTTTATTGTTTTTTTCAAAAGCCCCATTTTAGACCTCAAATTTCCCCTAATTAGTAAGTTTATATGTAGTTTATAAATCGTTCCTCTACTATAATGAGCAATTAACTATATGGATTTTTGAAATGTTCCTCCACCAAAAATAATAACATCATCAACAAAAAGGAGATGAGTAAGACTTTCGGAGCTGGTGATTTCTAGACCTTTTAAGATCCCCTTCCTCTAAGCGTTTTTGACTAGCATGTTGAGCACCTCAACAACAATGAGGAAAAGGAAGGGTGATAAAGGACACCCCTAGCGCAAACCTCCAAAGGTTTTGAAATCTGTTGAAGGAGAA
Organism: Picea sitchensis; assembly: GCA_010110895.2. Classification (NCBI taxonomy): domain Eukaryota; kingdom Viridiplantae; phylum Streptophyta; class Pinopsida; order Pinales; family Pinaceae; genus Picea; species Picea sitchensis. Next base: position 25,118 of record SNQJ01S0035728.1, read on the forward strand.
TCGTTGATAAGTACAACAAAGGAGGAAGACTTTAAGCACCCCGTAATCCAGTTGACCATTTTTAAATTCATACCCATTTAAATCAGTGTTAACCTCACAAAATTCCAGCTGACCCTATCATAAACCTTGGAAAGGTCGAGCTTCAAAACAATAGAAGAGAGGTTTTGGGCTTTGATAGAATGCATAGCTTCTTGTGTAATCACAACCACATAATGGATTTGTCTTTTAAAAAGAAATCCATATTGCTCCTCCAAGATTATTTCACTAAGAATAGGCTTAAGGTGATTTCTGATTATCTTTGTTATTAATTTGTAGATCCTCATGCCGAGATGAATTTGAGCCACTTCAGGATCCACATGGCATTTCCACAACCTTTTCGCGAACTTCATTCGTCGTCGCTAACTTCCACTTCCATTTTCTTTGAAATGGAGGAAAATCTAACACAACTCGCCTACAATGAGCTTGTAGGTGACTAGCCTCATGACATCCAAAGCATCGAAAAGGGACTCACCGATAGTCTATTTTTTGTATCCACAAGAAACCTCTCCACACCAATTCTATCTCATCCACAAGTCCTTCTTTCAGCGCCACCTCAATTTGTACCCATGCCCATCTTCTATCCATTTCCGTTTCCCAACTCGGTTGGCAACTCATAAATTTCCCAATTTTATTTCCAATTGAAACCAACATTGATTCCCGCCAAAAGACCAGTGGGAGATTCGGAAGAATTACCCAAACTTTCACCGGGTAGAGGGAATCTCGCGTAGGATCGAAGGAGATAGCCCATTCTTTTAGAACAAGTCCAAAGGGACCCCATCCCCACACCTTGCTAAAAATCTTAGTCAAGTCCTCCCTAGACTTGAATTTAGAACAGATCCACCTTCGTGCCACGATGTGGAATTCCGAAGAGTACCCCAACAACGACATCCAATTTTTAGCTAACCAAACTTTTTGAGTTGACGAAAAAACTAATTTTTTGCAAAATATTCCCATGGTCGTTCGACCCAAAAGATCTAAACTAGATTCCACTTCCACATCTACCCCCACCACCATCTGTCTCCTTTCTTTTTTAACCTTCCAACATTTATTGATATCGAGCTTCCTCTACTCCCAATTCCATAACAGATTAACAAAATCTCAAAAGAAATAATCACTAGAATTCGGCTCCAAAGACGATGAGCTCGCATTATTCAGTGGAGAAGAGTGAGACCGCTTCGGGGTACCTCTCGATGCCTTGTTTTGCTTAGAAATGTGTGGGTCAGAAACCGAGGAAGGTCTTTTAATGGACCCGCCTACTCTTTTGTTGAACTCATCCATATCCAATTTACCTACCCCTATATTAGGCCATCTTGGCATGATCGACGATCCCAATCTTGTCAAGTCAGGTGACCTTTTGAGCCTATGTTGTCCAATAAACTCCTCATTAGAAAAAAAAAAAAGATTTCCTCGATCCCCAACGCATGTGATCTGTCCTCTTTGCATCCAAATGGATTGAATGTCGCTTGTACCACTCTCTACTATGGACCACCTGTGATCCAGAATCTAGAAACCGTTGATGACTAACTCTTGGTTCCATTGGTCGATCCCTTCTCCGCTTTGTCTATGTTCACAGTCAGCTAGCGCTCTACATGCGCCTTAGAGATCACCTCTCATCTCCCCTCCAACTTCATAGGAGTAGATCCATCGACTGCAAACCCTTCGGCTCCTCTGCGCTAGGTCTCTCAGGGCCAAACCCTTCGGCTCTCTCTGCGCTAGGTCTCTTAGCTGCCTTATATTTTTTCTTTTGCCAACCGAAGAAGAAGGTATAAGGCCATTAATTCGCTGAAGTTATTTGTGGCTTCTCCCAACCTCGTTGGGAAAGAGAGATGTGTCATCTGTAAGATGCAATATACTTTATTTATTTATTTACTTTAATAAATTGAAATGTGTTAGTTATTTATTTTACCATGTTTACATGGCAATGGAAATTCTGAATTTTGGATTAATTTATTCAAACTCACCAATCTAATAAGTTTGTCCTTCAAAACAAAGCATATCTATATAAAGGTATCTAGGCAATGGAAATTCTGAATTTTTGATTAATTTATTCAAACTCACCAATCTAATAAGTTTGTCCTTCAAAACAAAGCATATCTATATAAAGGTATCTAGTGATTCTAAGTTTCAGTATGTATTTAATGAAAGATAGATATCATTTAACATGACTCTAAAATTTAATAAAATCTTAGAATGAACCATAAACTCACAAATGATACATTTTATATGTAAGATCTTTGTTCTCCCCAGTATGTAATTAATCATGTTAATGATTGTCAAATCATGGCATATGAACATTATAATTGTATTATTGTTTGATTGAACATGCCAACCAACTGACTATGGGGTGAAGCCTTAAAAGTAATGACTATGATACCACTAGAGGAATGAGAGGAGGATCTATTAAGCTAAAGGACCCCAAACCACCTTGCTGAAGTATTATCTTGAAATATTCAGATTATTTCCCTCATCCCTAATTTCAAGGCAAATCAGTTAATGAAGGAGGATTGGTGGTTGAGAAACCAACCACCCTCAATGAATAAAGGTATGAGAAATCTGGTTAGGACAACAGAAGCTACTAGCCAAAGGTACAACAAAGCACCAATTCTACAACCTTGATTGACCCACAACTTGCCTTCTGACAGAAGAAATAGGACATGTGGAGAACCTTCTTGACAGATGCGTGTAAGAAAAACACACGAGTGCAGACAACAAGGGGGGAGGGGAAAGACATACCATATCATAATTTTGGGGGGGTCTGCGAAAAAATGAAAGGCAGAAGGAAGTCCAAGTATGGGTAGAGAGACGTGAGTCTCAGAGCAAGAGTTTGGTTGCACGATTGGTCTGAGAGTCCAGGTACCCAACCTGAGCAGAGAGGTTGGGAGCTTGATGTTGGGAGGGCTTCTAATAAACCTTGATGAGGCATGAGCTAGATGGGTGTGAGGAAATCCTTACCAAGAGTGGTGTGAAGGAGAGTAACCTTCACATACCAAACTCCCTGAGAACCTGAGAGAGATTCTCTTGAGGTATCATGGCTTGGCACGGGGGTGGCCTGCTACCGAAGTGACTGAACACACATAGCCTATGGTTGGGTGGAAAAGTGAACACCCACAGTCAGTTGGTTGGTTAACTTCTTCATTGAACATATAATTATCCCATAAACTATGTGTATTAGAAATAAATTGTATGGTTGGATGTTTGTAATTGTGCTATGAATGGTTATGCCTGTTGAAGGATGGAATTCATGTATTATTGTAAATCTATATGCTTGAAACAATAATGAAGCTGCAAATGTAATTGCACACTAAGTATGAGCACTTTGTATTGCTCTATATTAAAGAATATAAACATAGACCTATGATTCCAGAGTGCATAGTTAGATGTATATGGCAGTAGAAAGGTTTCTTGAGTAAGGGGACCAGATTTGTAAGAGACATGTGAGAGGTCCGAGAGGAAGGGAGTGTTGTATTCTTCTTCCTTGAAGGGACAATACCTTAACCATAATAGTGGCGAAGAGGGAACTCCTTAGTGGTTTTCGAAGCAAGGCGAGAGCTCCTAAAAGCCTTGTAAGACCTTCGAAATTACTTAGATTACTTCCTTGAATGGCTAAGTCCAAATTCATATTGTTAACATGCAAAAATCTTGTGTTTTGAGACAGGATAAAGCACAACCCTTGATTCGACACAATGAATAGATCATGGCCCTTTGTCGAAGTAGGCTATGATACCTGAAGAGGATGTACTCCACGTCAACGAGGACCGTTGATTCATCAGAGGGTGGCTACGGTGGATTCTGGATCGTCGGATTTATTGTGGTGGTTATCGTCAAAGTTTGATGACTTTAGAAGATACAGAGCCATCACAATAGTTGAATTCGGCATGGAGATTAGATCCCAGCCATTGGTCAAAGGGCACAATCGTCGGGGTTCCTCACGTTCGAGGACTAAATGAAGTGCCACCGACGAAAAGACCCAAGGCCATCGACTACTGTTGATCCATCAGAGAGTGGCTTTGGAGAGATCTGGACCGTTGGATCCATTGCGGTGAGTACCATCGAAGAACGATGGTTGGAGTAGCCTTGGATGCCGAAGTGGAGGCACTATGATGGGGAAGACTCTGAGAAACAATCTGGACTGCAGATCGATGATTAGTCGAGAAGTAACCTTAGTCGTAGATCATTGTGGGTATTGCCTAAGTGAGGCTAAGGGGGAGAGTGACGTCATGTTGAAGAGGAGTGCCATCGTGTCCAAAGGATGACACATGTTATCCTCTAGTCATAGAAAGAACCGAGTGTGAGCCCCTGTCAGTTTTAAGTCTGGGGGAAGTTGCCTTAATCCTAGCTCTCAGATCTATAGGTTGAGAGATCTCGATCGTTCATCGGAGGGGCACTGGTCGGAGTGAGTTGCGGTCCTGGAGGGGTGAACTCTGATGAAGGAGGATCTGAAGGAGATCTAGAACGTAGATCAACGAGAGGGAAAGAATTAATCCTAGTTGTTGATTGACATAGAGTTTGACCAGTATAATAGGCTTTGAAAGCCTTAACTGTTGAGTAGTTGTGAACTCTGAGTGATTCCTGACCATGGGATGATATGAACGAGGATCGTGGGATCCCTAGTAACGATACCGTCGAAGTGTTATTGGAGTGGGCTTGTCGGAGTGGTCCGAGTCACTGGAGCGAGTGAACTCTGATGGGAGGGACTTTGAGAACGAATGAGGTTCGTCAATCAAGAAGATGACGAGATTTAATCTCAGTCGTAGATATATGTGGGTCCCACTTGATTCCTAGCGCGAGACGGGGAAGGCGGAAGTTAACAGTCACACAAGTGGAGACTCCAAAATAATCAAAGTCGTTGATTGATTGACTTTGAGAATTGTCAGATCTGTTTGAGAGTGTATAGTCAGAGTGGAATATGACTCTAATGGAGAAAAGCTCCGACGACGAAGGAATGGTTCGAATGAACCCGAGTTATTGATTTGGAGGGACAAATAGGCCAAAATTTATGACAAGTGACACGATCGGAGTGGGGAAACCTCGAGTACAGAGGCGACATGGCATGCTGCGGGTTATGCCACGTTTCAATATAAATCATAACTTTGAGGCAGAGTTCCATGGTGATTACGAGTGCCATTTTTCATGCTAGTTGGCAGGTCGTGGAAGTGCCATGTGTCCAAGGCGCCAACTAGGACACCGTATAGAGCGTTGGAGTTACAAGGTGGTAAAGTTTGTTTTACCTAGGGACTGATATCTCGGTACCCGAGAGGGTCGATAAGTCGAGAGCCCAGTAAGCTAGGTGGTTGGTTCCACGTTAACATACAAACCAACAATGATGTCACACTATAAGGTGACGTGTTATGACAAGTGAATGCCACGTTGAATGGACATAGGTGACGTGTAGCCAGCTGGGTGCCACATGGCGATGAGGTGGCTTTTGACTAGTGAAGGCCTAAGAAACTTTAGAAGGCCATAACTTTTGATTCAAAGCTCGATTTTGAACATGGTGACATTCGCTGGAAGGCTCTTGACGAGCAAAAGACGATGGTGCCTTCCAGAAGAGGCCTTGAGATAGTTATGAAAAAACGAAAAATTTAATACCCCATCCCTTAAAAAGGTACTTAGAGAATTCGGTGTCTTACATTATAAAAGCTATAGAAGAAGAAGAAGAAAGTATTTTAACATCCACGAGGCTAACAAAGTGTTTTCCCTTCAACTTTGGATGTTTTAGAATTCATCACCTCTCTAATTTCCACAATAGAGTCTTCCTTGATTTGCCTGACATCCTTCATGCCTTGCCATTCAACCTTTGCTACCAAAATAGATTCTTGCAACAATGTCACTTGGTCTTTTAAAACTTTATTGTTTTCTGCTAAGCCCCGATTTTCCACTGTCAATAGCTGGATTTTAAGGTCTCTCTCATGCTCTTGACTTCCAAAACCTCCAATCTCCTCTTGGCATTTAGTAACTTTTTCACATACAACTCAGGTGACTAGGTGAGAGGTGTGGATGTGGGACTGTACAAGGCATAATCTCTGTTGTCTTTTGTCCTGTTGTTGCTACACCCTTTCAAAAGAGGCTTGTTTGAAAGTTTATTACAGAGGGCCAATTTTTTCCTTGTCTGCTCCCATTTTAGACGAACATCTCTACGTTTTAAAATACCCCGAAACTGTTTGGCATTGACCCAAACCCACTTCCCTGCTTTGCTTGAAGAGACAATTTTCACTTGACCTAAATGGTTTGTTTCACTAGAGACTGGTACCTCTTGCCCATTTTTTATGTGTGTTGAATGTGTTGTCATTGCCATAGGGTACAAGAAAAAAAACCAGAATAAGGAATAGGACAATACATGTTTGTCTATTGGGGACACAGGACTGCAAACTGTCGGGGGTCCACTTAAACCTCTCGCATCTAAATGTCAAATCTCTCACTGTTCCCGTCCCGTCGCTGTCCAGACTATGCTTTCCAGATCTGTCGCTGTCCAGACTTTGTTTTCCAGATCCGTCGCTGGTTTCCAAACTCTACTTTCTAGATTCCTGTTGTCGGTCTTTGGGTTTTCCAACATATATTTTGCTTTTCGAGGTGCACGAGCCCACACCAAGATCCGTCTTTGTATTGCTGTACACTTTTACGAAATTGCACTGCGGAGCTCTTCTAGCTGGATTAACGACAAAAACTTCCAGATGGATTAACAACAAAAAGTGATAACTCAAATGAAGCCGCGGCCACAAAAGTTCAATCAACGCTCAAGAGTGTTTGTTGTAACGCTCAAGAGACATAGAGCTGGGAGAGTTTCTTGTCACGGTGAGAGGCAAAGTTTCAAGCATCCATGCGTACCAAAAAACATCCACAAGTATCGACTCTATCGTTCGCTCCAGCTTGATCCAGACATTCAGGCATAAAACACGACACGAAAGTTCTCATGTTTACACAACTTCGAAGTGATACCATCCCATAAACACCATATATAATAATACAAATATTTTATATATATGAAATTAGAATATACAATTTACCAACACACTATTTTCATATATTCTAAAATAAATATAGATTTTTTTCCATACACTCCTCCTTTAGCATGACTACCGATGGTTTCCTACACTCCCACCTATAACCCATGGAACTTCAACCTCCTATCTTTTTCCAACATGTATCCCATCCCATATATACAGCCTGAGTGGGCCTGATGGTTAAAAACATGTGTTTCCTCTTAAGAGGTCACAGGTTCAAATCCAGAGGGGGGTAGGGTATGTATACCTTCGTAGACTTTACTAGTCAAATCGCTGAGCGGAGGGGGGTCCCTTGTCCCACAAACAAGGGGATCTCATACACCAATTTGGTGTGTTGGCTTGGCCGTAACCTTAAAAATAGATTATTATTATTATTATTATTACAAGCTCTTATCCACACAACGAGCCTATGTAGTCGATTCGAATCATGGAGGCATATATCCAATTTTTTTTGTTTTTTTCAAGATTTAAGCCTTTGGATACATAAAGGTAGTTTCTTCATCCATTAATATTCGAGCTGGCAGTTAAAAAGCGGCTATTACAGAACCCAGAGGGATGACYTGGCAGGASAATGGACACGTATTTATAACAAGATAACGGAAATTCCTGCCTGAGTAGTATTGAATACTGAGAYTCGTTCATTATCCTGAAGCATCACCATATTATTTCGTGGTTCCAGTAATGTTTATAACAGCAATGTGTACGCCAGGAATTGTTTCTCTCAGCAAACAAGCTTGGATTGGATGCCAAGTACCTCAAATTAGGTAACCTTTTTAATTCAACGATAGTACAATACTTACACAGTCAGTATATTTGCTGCATAAAGTAATCTGGTACACTAACAAAAAAATAATTTATTTAGCATAACAGCATGTGGGTATCTGCAATACTCTTTGATTCTGCCATGATTTGGCAAACCATAGTAGCCCTGTTTCGAAAAAAAAATCAGAATACTTAGTGTTGCCTTGTTTGCGGATACCTATAAACCCCATCTTCTTTCCATCTTTGGTTGTGCAGAAAATGTTCCATTATACTTTGCGGAAACCTTTGTTTTGCCACCTTGATTGGCCCATATGAAATATATCAACAGCTTGATGATCTTAGTATATGCAGCATTGGAAGGGATCCAATACGAAGAATAATATACATTACAACTGAGTGGCCTTTGGTGCAAGTATGATGTCATGCAGCTCTTAACAGTGTTTCATAATGCAGAATTCCATCTTTTTTGACTTTCTGTCTACAATGTATTGCCACATTTTTTGAGAAGTTACATAGGATCCCCCAAGAATTCGAAGCTCTCACCAGGTTGAATCCAAGTCAGCTCATATAGGAGAAGCTGGTCATGCATGGGGGTATTTTTCCATCTCAAACATTTTATTTTTGAAAATGATCTTTCTATTAGTTGGAAAAGTCACCTACTTATAATACTCAAATCTTCCATGTTGACCCCGGCTACAGGAATATGCATACACACCGTGGTTGTAACGAGGGGAAACCCTACTTAGTATTCTGAACCACTAGTCAGCAGGGTTGACATAAACAAGCAAAACTGTCCCAGCTGAAGAACACGGTACGAAAATATCACAAAATTGGGGCTAAGCCCTAAAGCCCGGGAGTTTGATATCATAAAAAAAATCTAAGCCCAAAGGAGGTTTACCCTTTATCAGAATGCCGTCGAGGGAGCAAACAGCCTGGAATGGCTTGAAGGCTAGTCTGGAGCTGTACGATCCTAACAAATTCTGCCGCCGTAGTCTCTAGCTTTGGTTCACTTGGTCTAACTTCCAGAAAGGGAACAAAAGGGTTATGAAACGGCTTGATAGAACCATGCTTATTGAGAAAAAAATAATGTTCTTTGATTGTGATTGGAAAAGGCCCAATTAGGTTTTAGGAGAGCTTACCGTCTATGACCATCAACCTATTGTGTTTTCTATTTCTTTGGGACCAATGAAAATAAAAATCAAAATGCCAAGTCCTCGCTCAATGTGTCTCACTTGAAACAGCCAACCACTTTTGAAGCCATTAAGCAGATATGAAACCTTATGCCACATCCCAAGGGGTGGCTAATTTGGTGGGGTGATGGTATCAGTTGGGTCACTACTGTTTTGTGAGCTATGGGAGGCAGCTCATCATTGTCACGAGTAAAAGAAGAGCTGGAACAATGGGCTCTGTTGCCCCCTCAGGGGTAACTACTTCTAGATCCACCCTCTTAGGGGTGTGGTGTTCTAGCTAGGCATGAGTGTTAAATTATGAGCTTGATTTCTTATGTAGATTAATTCTTTTATTTTCTTCAATACTTTGATTCCAGCTTAATACACTTCAACAATACCAAATCATAACCGAATAGCAATAACTATGTAGATAAGTAAGCATGCACATCAACAACACATATACCATGGGAAAACCCTGTACAGGGAGAAAAACCCCAACAAACGATATTCCTTTATTGCATTAATATTGTAACATCACTTACAAATATCCACCATGAATGTTCTGCTCTTAAAGAGCTTGCCAAGATGACTCTGACCTGATAAAGACCTAAGAGACCTTGCTGAAATACACCTCTGGTATGCTGCTTCTATTGTTGATATACAACACTGATATGCTGCTGATATACGCCTCTGATATGCAGCCTCTATTGCTGATATACAACACTGATATGCTTCTTTGGTATGCTGCCTCTTTATCACTGATATGCTTCTCTATTGCTTCACCCTTAACCTGCATATCAAACTGTGTTGAAGAGAGGGGTCGACCTCTGCTTATATAGGATGAAGAGGAGAAGAGGAGAGGCTCGAAATAGTAACTTGTTTGCATGCTTTAATCATAACTCAGCTTCATACTGTGCATGCTTTAATCATAACTCAGCTTCATACTCTAGTTCAAACTTAGAACTATACATGAGATTGGTTACAACTCAACAATACACTTCAGTTCTAAAATAGAACTAGACCTGAGACTTCACACAACTCGCTACACTTTAGTTCTGAAATAGAACTAGACTCGAGACTGGCGCCTTTAGTTCTAAAATAGAACTAGACCTTCGACTACCACAACTCAACATTACACTTTAGTTCAAAATAGAACTAGACTTAAGACTTCATTGCAACTCAAGATTAAACTTTAGGTTCTAAAAATAGAACTAGACTTTAAGACTTCGCCATAACTCGAAGATTACACTTTTTTAGTTCTTAAAATAGAATCAGGATCTAAGACCGGCCACATAACCTTCAAAGATTACACCCTTAGTTCTAAAATAGAACCAGAATTTGAGACTTTAGTTACAACTCGATTCTTTACAAGTCAATTCAAAATTCTCTTCATGGTGGATAATGCTACACGCGCCAACGCGACTAGATCAATACATTTATATCATTTTGCAATATTAGGAATATCGCTTTGTTCTAGCTCTTGCTAGAATTTTATATTCAACCTAACTTTGCTATTCTAATTTTGCTCATGGTCTACAAGGCTTGGACTAGGCTCATGAGGTTGTAATGCCTCCTCGACTTTTGCACTAGTCCGCCTATGCTCACAGAGGTTGTAAGCTCCTCGACTTTCAGTACCAGACACCATGCTCATTTAGGTTGTACGTCTCCACTTTGTACACTCACATAGCATCTCGTCACCAATTTTTGGTTTGACTCCACAGAGGTCAGACGTTTCTCCCCGGCTTTTGTCATCACCTCACAAGACCTGGTTGATTCTCCCACCCTCCTCGGGTTAGTCTTCCTCGTGGTGGCCCATATGGCCTCTCATTGGAGAACACCATCGATGCTCAAATTTAATAATCCCTCTCAAAGAAGGGGAGTCATTCTCACCACACCAAGCTTGCCTCTCAACTCCACAAACCGCCTTGAGGTCGAGGTTTTACCGATATCGCTTACTCCGCTCGTCAGTGTATTAGTACCAACTTTATAGTTTTTCTCTTGACCAAGTCTTAGATGTAGTGGCACCTCATGTCAATATATTTTGACCGTCAGGAATATCGGCCCTCACAATTTTATGCAACTTTGATTATCACAAGGAACCACCGTCGCCCCCGTGAGTTTGTCACCAAACAAACCCATAAACCAATTCTTCGAAGCCATACTACTCGTTACATCAATTACGCAATGTACCTTGTTGAGATGATTGTACCTGAGGAGGTGTTCCCATGTGTTTTCCCCTCCCATACGTGGAAAGTCATTTACACTTTATCCTTAGTCCTGAGTGTCTATTTGTACTTTGACTTTGGTTGTGGCAAATGTCACTTTTGGCAAAGTGAACATTAAATCACCTTTTGTGATTTTGAGGGGGACATAAGCATTCTATAGGGAACAAACCCAAAAGTGGGTTATGAGGTCACATTTAATTTAGGTGATCTCAACCCTTGACTAGGGATGATCTCTATCCCTCGATCTTTAGGTTTCACTTTTGGTGCCTAAAGAGGGCAAAAGAGCCAAGGAGGGCTTATATGTTTCATGAGAGGCTTTTGCTTGAGTAGAGGGAGCTTTGGAGCTATGGAGATGAGGTTTTGTGCAAGAGGAGAGGAAGAGGAGGCTGAGCCAGATATGTTTTGGAGCAAAGATTCTTCCCATTTTATTGGAGAGGTTCTTTCAACAGGAGGGCGTATGGCTTTATGTGTCGCTTGTCACCGGAGGGATTTCAGCCACGGCCATCATACGGGCCAGATAGTGACCAGAGTCGGCAGTGATGTCATTCCCTGCGGAGGGTTTTGCTATCGCATCTCGCCTTTGGATCGATGACCGGCCATTTTAGGGGCTTAATTCACACATTTCTCCTTCCGGCAAATTTCTGAGCTTGATACTTCTTCACATTTGGAGTTGCTATTGTACCGTGTTCCATTGTATTGTATTTCCTGTATTAGATTATTGCTCTACCATATACATCATATCTCAAACCGGTTTTCCCTGGGTTTTTTTTTATCCAAGGTCATGTTGAAAAATACCGCGGTTCACCATGCATTTTAGTTGTCATAGGGAAGCTCTTAATTCCTCATCTATAACGATAAAGATAGATAGGTGTGTTGTTGTTTATTGGGAAGTATAAATGTAATTTATCTAACATAAAACTACTTGCAAGGGCACCAATCATTGAACAACAACTATAACACATCAGCAAAACAAACTTATCATATCGCTATAAAACAACGTAAAAACTAAATGGGACAGCAAGAACCAGTGTCTTTAGTTTCATTTCAAAGACGCACCAAGAAGACCACGATAGGACCCCGGATTTTCTACATGCACGAGCTTCAATGGCCGGGTTTTCGACGCTTTGGACAGCCGATTGTGTGGCCATATACACCCTATTGTGGGCGTATTTTTGAGGACGCCCATTGACCTCCTTCGCCAAGGTCGACACTTTGGCGAGATTGAGTTTGGGGCGCTTTGCATTACCCAGAGATCGGGCCTTTCACACGTACGCAGTAGGAGGGAGGCTGACTTCTTTTTGACCTCCTTTCACACCCATTTGACAGGGGAGGAGGTCACCATTGTTCTTTCACACTGCTTGGACAGAGTGAGACAAAGGTGTTCTTTGGCGAGTAGCATCACTGGAGTGTGCAGCTTAAGGTTGATGTCGCGATCTCAGATGGTTGAGGATAGACTAGCTGGGCTAGTAACCTATCTCTTGAAGGCCATGATGGTCTTCGGCTTGGAGGACCCGAAAGAAGTGGATATGTTGAGGCTAAGAATTCTCAAGGCTTCCTCATGACCCGCCCCGCCTTGCGGCGTAATGTGAAGAGGAACAACAAGGCTTAAGAGGACCATTTCAGATGGAGTCCGAGATCAAATCATACCCCATGTGATTGGAAGGCTCCATGCATATCGATGTGGGCGCTTTGACCAAAATTTATATATGAGAGCTCTAATGAGAACCGAAGATGGTTCTTCATGATAGACTCGTAGCATCTCGCATGCCCGCGATGAGTCAATTTCTTCATTCGCTAGATTCACCTGTGATCGTAGACGAAGCCAGAGCCGCCGGGTGAGGTGATTGGTCAACTCTTTGGTGAGGCAAGCTTTGGCAGAGCTTCACCAAACCGTGGAGTCCATTCATACAGGTGGTATTGTTGCCAGGGAGCATTTGCTCACATGGGAGAGGATGTGGATGATTCTCGCCTGTGAGGAGATCGATTAGCACGAGTCTTCCCGACGTAGGCGCGTTAAACAGAGTGATCGGGGAGGGTGAGGATCTTGCTCTTGGCAAAGGGCAAGAAGAAGGTCACTGCGGGTGGTCGGCAAGGTCCCAAGAATGGGGGCCAACTTCAGAGGAGTGGAGGAGGAGCAAAGAGAGGCAGTGGTCGTGAGGGCGTGGGCTTGTTAAAGGGTCATGGCAAAGTGGGTCGTAAGGTAGATAAGGAGCAAAGTGAAGTGCTTTGTTTAGGCGAAGCTCGCACTATGCGACAAGGTCCCAACAGAAGAAGAAGAAGGGTGGTACAACGGGCTGGGCGCCAGAGGGAGACGATTGCACTCAGCTTCGCCAGGAGGTGCATTTCCGCCATCGCAGCTCGGTTGAGTATTCACGTATATTCCGTATATAGACAAATGAGCATCGAAATACATCACTAGTGTGAGAGAGAGCATTTCCTAATCGATCCTCGCAGACACCGAGAAGTCGATAGATATCCATCGAGATACCAGGATTGTTACAAATGGTCAAGGGTACGCTTTTAGGAGAGAGGGCTTTGCCACCGATTTCATTCATCGATGTCTCCTTCATTCCTCGGATGAAGAAGAACTGATTTCACCTCCACCTCCAGATAGGAGGCCCTGAGGTTCATTCAGGGCACCGAGGGTAATGGTTTGATCCCCGAGGCTGCTCCATAGACCTCAGACGTGATTGGAGAGAGAGGGAGACTTGTATTTCCAGCATCGCTACCACTACATGCATTTGTGCTAGTAGCATCACCAAATGACAGCTATGTGAGCAGGCATCGGCAGGATGCATTTCACCTCGCATCATGGGGCTCCCGGAGGACCGGGAGATTGTGGACCGTGAGTGCCACGCTCAAAGATGAGCATCAGATTGTTTGTAGAGGGTGTGTAAGCCAAGTTTGCCAGCTCTCGCTCCCGCCAGCGACGCCAGCATCACCGATACTGGATTTAGTACACACGGATGTGTGTAGGCCCATGTCTCGGAAGTCCTTGAGTGGTTGTGAGTACTATCTCACATTTATTGACGATTACTGAGGAAGACCTGGATCTATTTCATGAAGAACAAGGATGAGGTCTTTAGTTGATTCAGGGAGTTCAGAGCCTTGGTGGAGAAACCACCAGAAAGAGGATCAAGGTCTTTGGCAATGGACAACGGAGAGTATTCTCGAGCCGGGGCCAGGACTTCGTGCTCCATGGCATCGAGAGAGATGATCGCATCTCTACAACCCCAGAACGGGTTGCCGAGAGGGAAGAACCGCCACATCGGGCGCGAACAGATCTATGCCGCGATGATCGAAGCTCTGCCTTTGTACTTCAGGGCGAGGTACGTGGTAACTGCTTATCCGCGGTAACGAGTCCCTATAGGATTTTGGGGAAGATGACTCCGAGGAGGCCTTCACTGGGAGGAGGTCCGATGTTGAGCACATCAGGATTTTCGGATGCTCGACGGGCCCGTGACAAGTCCCCTGAGTAGGGATCAAGCTTAACTCTACTACCAGTTAGGATTCTAGTAGGATACCTCGAGGTGTCAAAGCCTATCTGATTCATATTCCTTCACTTAGAAAGTGGTGGTGAGCAGATATTTTATATTTGAGGAGGGTAGATATTTCATGAGGTCTCTTGAGTTGAGCCGAGCGCATGAGGTTGATGTGCAGAGTTGTCGGATCTTGCGTGTTTCTCGTGAGGGAGCACTCACTTCTCTCGTGTAATACCATTTTCAGAGGTAAGAGACAGGTCACCATGCACGCCGAGTCACCTGGCCGAAGATAACTACCGACAAGTACGACTTCCGAGAGAGGTCGACTTCGTGGATCGCAGAGTGTTGCAATGCAGTCCCCGAGGCTATTACCCTTTACGGAGAGATTCATTTCCCTTTGACCACTTCGTGGGAAGAGGAAACCGAGATGGTTTCAGAGACCAAGGAGGCTAATATTGAAAATGTAGGAGAGCCAAGGATCGACGACGAGGAGGCCACCAAATGATTGGGAGCATACTTGGCACTAGTGACCACCGCCGTGGACAAGGAGCCGCAGGACATTTACAGTGCAAGATCATCGGGTATGATGAGAGGCCATGGTTGAGGAGTATGACTCCATTATCAAAAACAGTGTTTGGGAAATTGTTCCAAGGCCGGTTGATAAATCATTGGTAGGTTCGAGATGGATATATAAGGTAAAGCAAGTTGTTTATGTGAGTGTGGAGAAATACAAGGCCTGATTTGTGGCACGGGGCTTCTCGACATGGAGTCGATTATGATGAGACATTCGCACTGGCCATGCAGATACACCTCCATCGTGATCGACATCGCTACTGCAGCCAGAGATGGGTTGGCGATTCATCGATGGATGTTAAACCGTGATTAATGGCTCTACCGAGGAGGAGGTGTGGCATTGATGTCACGCCGTATTTTGAGAGTGACGTGGAGACTCACGCGGTGCCTCGAGAAAGGCACTTATGACCGGGCAAGCCCCCGGAAGCTTGGTACTCAATGATAGACACCTATTTGCTTCAGATGGGCTTCGAGAAAAGCATTGCTGATCCAAACCTCTATTTCCTCATTAGAGGTGAGGGGACACGCTTATTCCCTATACTATATGTGGATGACTTGTTCATCATGTTATCGGTGATCCGATATCGACCGCAAGTCGGGACTTTGCAACAGAGTTTGGTGATGAGTGATATTGGGTTGATGCACCATTTTCTGGGCATGGAGGTTTCAAGGTGAGGGATGGTCATATATTTCTCGGCAGGAAGTATGCAAGCAGATATTCCTCGAAAGCGTTTCATGGAGGACCGCAGCTCATGTCGACACCTATGATCACCAACCTGAAGAACCCCGTCAGCTCAGAGCAGCCAGGATGCTAAAGTTTAGCTGTGCGCTGATCGGTTCATCGCATGTATCCGGGTTAACACTGACTGTAGAGAGCATGGCTGCGGAACACTCTGCAAGACATGTATCGAGCCGCTGGAGTGTTCATATGGTTGAAACACGTCCAGGTGCATGTTGGTCGACAAGTGGACTACGGCTCAGATTACGCCGACGAGATGGGGTCGGGCTTATTATTAAGCACAGATTCAGATCGGCAGATGCTACGCCGACAGAAAAAGCACCCTTCGTGGTGTCAGCTCGCCTGTGGGTCGACTTGTTTCCCCGTTCACCAAGCGTAAGTCATTGTTTCGAGTTCACCGGCAGCAGTATATGGCGTACCAGCCGGGCCAGGAGGCTACTTGGCTTCATAAGATGCCTGTTGTTGTTTGGATGTGAGATGTCTCCCACCTTGATTCATCATGGATAATCGAGTTGCATAAACCTCCTGAGAATCCGCTGTTTCATGACAAAATGAAGCATAACGAGATCGACACCACTTCATCCGGCATTGGGTTCCGAGAGGGGCCGCTCACCGCACATTCCACGCATGATCGTTGCGGATATTTTGACGAAGGCCTTTCCACGGGGCAAGCATGTCTTTTCAGAGACAAGATGGGGTTTATGAGGAACACCTTCTGGTGAAGAGGAGGTTGAGGATTGTACCTTGGGAGGTGTTCTCTATGTGTTTTCCCTCCTTAGCACATGGAAAGTCATTTGGCACTTTGTACTATGTCCTTTATGTCTACTTGTACCACTTTGGTTAGTGGCAAATGTCAATTTCTTTGGCAAAGTGAACACAATCACCTTTTCAGGATTTTGAGGGACATAAAGTGACTTTAGGGAATTAACCCAAAAGTGGGTTATGAGGTCACATTTACTTGGAGTGATCTCAACATTTGATTAGGGATGATCTCATCCCTTGATCTTAGGGTTCACTTTGGTGCCTAAAGAGGGCAAAAAGAGCTGCTGAGGGGCACATGTTTCATGAGTGCTTTGCCGTGAGAGGAGGGAGCTTGGAGCCATGGAGATGAGGTTTTGTGCATGAGGAGGAAGAGAGGCCGCTGTTTTCGCATTGGCGCCTTGGAGCAAAGATTCTTCCCTATCTTTATTGAGAGGTTCTTCGCCAGAGAGGGCGCATGGCTTTGGCGTGTGTCAGTTGTCACCCTGATTTCAGCCACCGCCATTGCTGCCGGGCCAGATAGTGACCAGAGTCAGCAGACGCCATTCCCGTGGAGGGGTTTTTGCTATCGCATCTCGCTTGATTCTCGAGCGATCCGCGTCAGAGGGGGCTGACCATACATTCTCCGCGCTTGAGCTGATACTTCTTCATCTTTGGAGTTGCTATTGTACTGCAAGTTCCATTAGCCATTTATCAGACAGATTATTGCTCCACCTCATATATACATCATATCTCAAAACCGGTTTTCCCCAGGGGGTTTATCCAAGGTCATATGACCAAAAAAATACCTGTAGGTCTGGCTAATGCATTTTAGTCGTTGTTAGGAAGCTCTTAATTCTTTCCATATTTTCAAAGATTAAAAAGATGATAGGTGTGTTGTTGTTTTATTGGGAAGTATAAATGTAATTTATCTAACATAAACTACTTGCAAGGGCACCAATCATTGAACAACAAACCATAACACATCAAAGAAATCCAAACTTAATCGCTATTGTTATAAAACAACAGAAACTAAATTTGGGACAGCAAGAAACTTAGTGTCTTAGCTTGGCCAAAGACAGACAAAGAAGGCAATCTGATAGGATTTGGATTTTCTGGCGTTTCCTCGTGAATGCAATGGATCCTGCTCCTCGCTTCGGACTAAGAGACTTGAAGTGATCCTAAACCTAAGTAGTATCCGGAAGTACTTCGATCCAATCGGGCTTCCTCGGCCTACAGCATATATCCGTGATACCCACGTAAATAAACCATCACCGGATGTATACCTACGCGTAAATAAACCACTTTCATCGATGTATATCTCTAATTTCATAAGTAATTGTCCCTCCGAGATATCTCAAGATGTGCTTTCGTGCCACCCAGTGTCTCTGTCTCAATTCACCCATGAACTGACTCATTGCAATCAATCGCAGAGCATATATTCCTGGCCCAGTGTGGATCATCATGTACATCAATGATCTATTAATTAGTCACTTATACATGATGGGATCCACCAAACTCAACTCGTAGATTCCATCATGCACCGTGTTGGTAACCACCGGAGTAGACATGGATTTGGTAACCATCATATCAACCTCCTTTAGAACATCCATCGCGGTATTTTCCTTCTTTGTGCTAGAAATATCTCGCCTCGTCTTTGCCACACTTCCAATTTTAGGAAGTAATGCATCAAGCCTAAGTCTTTCATCTCAATTCTGAGATTAGCTCCCTCTTACACTAGGTTATTAGCCCTTCATCTCATGTTAGAAAGAGATCATCAACATAATGATTAGTATAACAAAGTTTGGTTACCTCTTACCTGAAGTATAGATTTGCATCAACATCACTTTTCCTAAATCCCAGGATTTTAAGAAATCCATCAACCTTGTCATACCAAACTCTAGGAACCTGCTTAAGACCATAAGGCCTTCCTTATACCAGATACATTAGTGCCTTTGTTATGCAAGACAAAACCATCCGGTTGTTCCACAAAGACTCCGCTCAATCTTTCCATTCAAGAATGCGTTTTACATCCATTTTATGTAGCTTCCAACCAAGAACGGTAGCTAAAGCAATAATAGTTCGAATGGAGGTATACCCGGCTAAGGGGCAAAGTCTCTTCGTAGTCCATTCCTTCTTTCTAAGTGAAGCCTCCTGCCACAAATCTTGCTTTGAACTTTCCACACTCCATCAACCGCATGTTTGATCTTATAGATCTAGTTGGAAGAAACCACCGATTTGTCTTTTTGCCTCGCACAATGTCCCAAACATTGTCTTTATAATAGACTCAGATTCCTGCTAAGCATGGCATCCTTCCATACTCTTGTAATTTATCCGCTATTCAAATGAAGAAGGTTCACATCACTTCACGTCGCCATCGTAAAGGTAACATAGCCTCAAAACCCATGAGGCCTCTTCCTTTCCCCAAAGTTCCCTTTGGGAGCAACCTATCCTTTCGCCTCTCGCGACTATTTCTCTTTAAGCCACCCTCGCTTCCCTTTGGTCGAGGTTCTTCAAGAGTTTCTTCCTAACACTTCAAGCAGGCTCGTGGGCTCATTACTTGGCCCTTCAATGGTTCTCCCTCCATCATCTGACTTTTCATTTTCAAAAGAGGGTGAAGTCGGGCCGCATCGCTTTTGATTCCAACAAGCCTCTCGATTTCTTAAATGCGGATTCCTGAAACAAGCATCTCTTCTTACCTCTATTTTGCTCTGACCTGGTACATAAATCATATATGCCTTGGAGTTCCTTTAATTGCACTCACAAAACCCCTTTCTGTATGAGGGTTCCTTTGTCCTCTTTCTCTTAGGGACATGAATATACACTGTGACACCCAAATATCCTTAGATGCCCTAATTTAGGTTTGATCCTTGAGAAGACCCTTCGTGAGTCTTGTCCTTCAAGATAGCATGTGGACACTGTTCTGAATATAAATGACAAAGTGGAGGTAGCTTCTTCCTATAAAGAATTTGGCAGATCCTAGTCAAACATCATTGTTTTTGTTGCCTCACAAATTGTCCTGCTTTTCCTCTCAACAACTCCATTTTTTTAGGGTTATATGGCATAGTCAACTATCTCTTGATTCCTTCACCTTGCTGAAATTTTCAAACTGGAGAGATTCAAACTCCTCCATTGTTTGTTCTAAGGATTTTGATGCGTTTCCATGTCTGATTTTCAATAAAGGCTTTATACTCTTGAATTTATCAAATGTGTCACTTCTTAGCTTTAAGGAAATATATCCAACATTTTCTTTGAGTAATCATCAATAAAAATGACAATACAAACAACCACCGAGTGAGGGAGATGACATGGGACTGCATAAAACTCACAATCGGAACCCGCCGTTTGACCTAAGAAGCGGACTGGTTCGAATCAGAAAAACCGAATCAAGTCGGTTGCACTCAAACCTACTACTCCGCCATAAACCGCCTGGTTCGGTTCTATTTTTCTCAAGGACGCCCGCGAACATGAAAAGTTAATTTTTTTTGGTTTTTAAAACCTTTACCCCCCAAACCCCTAACAACATGCTAATATAAAGACACACAACAACTTCTAAGTGCCTCACACCTCTCCCATTCATCATTTGGGAGCATTTGGGAGCTTTTGGGTTTTGGAGCAACAATGATTCTTGAGGAGCACCATTGAGGATCTTATTGGGCAAGTGTTTTGGGTACTTTGTGGTGGATTTGGCATCTCAACCAGGAGGCTATAGTTCATCTTCAAGTTTGTAGGAGTTGGATTAGACTCTAGAGGTGTGTTGAAAATTTTCCACTCATTTTTTCCATCTTGAAAGTTGAATCTGATTGTTGAATGTTTGAAAAGTTTGAAACTCGTAAGAGCTCCAAGACAAGGTTCCTTCTTTTCATTTTCGGATTGCTTGCATTGTGCAAATTCCACCTTTGATTTAGCCTTCGAGTTTGCATTTACAAATTTACAATGGCCCCAAAATTAAAGATGCCGCATGGGTTCATGCCGAAGTGATTGAAGGTCTAATGTATTGCAAGCATTGTCAAAAATGCATCAAGGGGTGGTGGGGGGGAGCATTCATAGGCTGAAAGAACACTTAGTTGGTGTTAAAGGCCAAGTTAAATCATGCGAGGCAACATTGGATGTTATTGGGCATATTAGAGAAGAGATGGAAAAAGTACTTAATGACTACCAAGTTGGTAAGGATAGGGAAAAAACTATACAGGCTGAAATAAGGAGGAATAGGGTTGTAGCACAAATGAGGGCAACCAACCTCACTTTTGATTATGAGGACTCTCCATCTCTCATTCTACCGGTGTTAGACATAGAGACCCCTTTCACTATGTTCCTCCTCCCCTTCATAGTGAATTGCTCATGAATCCGCCTAAAAGTAAAAGGAAGAATAGCATCCAAAGCTATTTCTCACCTCCCCCCACTTTTGGCTCTGACAATGCCAATGTTTGTTCCACCCACTCAATATCAGCCCACCATAGATGACCATTGGAAGAAACAATATGTAGATCGCTTTATGAGTACATAGCTAGATGGTGGTATCATGTCGATATCCCCTTCAATGTTGTCTGGGCCAACGCGTTACCACCAACCTATTTGGGATTCCATTATTGCTTGTGTGAGGGGCTTCAAAGGCCCTAGCATGCATGATTTGAGGGATCTCTTTTGCAAAAAGAAATTGAATCCATTGAAGAATACTAGAGAGATTTCAAAGTATCATGGGACAAACAGATGTACCCATCATGTCGGATGGATGGAGGGATGGAAAGAATCGTACTATCATAAATTTCCTTGTTCTTGCCCACAAGGAACCATGCTTTTGAGATCGGGGCTTGATGCATTTGATAGGGTCAAAGATGCAAACTTGTTGTTTGAGCTTTTATTAATGAGGTCATATGGAGGTGGGGGTGGAGAATGTTTTTTCAGGTCATCACAGATAATGCTCTAACTATGTTCTTGCTGGTAAGATGTTAGAGGAGAAACACAAAACCATATTTTGACCCCAAGCAGTCGCATTACTGTACAGACCTCATGCTTGAGGACGTTGGAAAATAAGAATGGATCAAAAATACTATAGAGCATGCTAAAAGTATCACAAAGTACATCTACAACCACCATGGGTTTTGAACCTGATGAGAAAAAACACAGAGAAAAGAGAACTTCTAGGCCTGCCATCACTAGATTTGCAACTCACTTCTGACATTGCAATCTATGGCTTCCCAATCAAGTAAATTGAAAAAGATGTTTGCATCTGATGAAAGGAATGAATCTCAGTGGGCCCGCACCGTGATGGCAAAGACACCAGTTGCCACCATCCCAGACTGCAAACGTGTTCGCCGGGTTACATTTATGAGGGGCTATGGATCAGGCAAAGGAGCAAATAAAGACAACATACAAGGATAGAGTGTCCAAGTATAGGCCTATTTGGGACATCATTGATCGTGGATGGAACAATCAACTCCATCTCCCTATACATGCAACTGGGTATTTACTGAACCCAAGGTATCGTTACAGAGCGCATCTTGGAGAAGATGTGACTGGGAGGTTAGAGATGGCTTGATTGATTTCCTTGAGCACATGGTCCCTTTCCCTCGAGTGATTAGCTTGAGAGCACTCCATTGCATCACTTAGAGCCCACTAGAGCTGTGTACTCTTCGACAAGAACCAGCAAAGATTGTGGCAAGCGGATGAGCTGTGTAACAATTCCAAAGTTTAAACTTTAAAGTTAAAGTAAATTTTATATACTTTATATTTTATTACTTCAAGGAACTAACTCAATTAACTATGTTTTTTGCAGCTGAAATTGGCGGGGAGTCATTTGCGATTATTGTCCCTTAATTCGCAAAAGCTCTGTACCAGAGTGTTGAGTCAAACTCTGCGCTGCTTTTGGTGTGAGCGCAATTGGTTCCGCTCTTTGAGAGATTCATCATCGGGCGAAGAGAAAACCACAGAATAGAACGCTAAATGATCTAGTCTTCGCAGTAGTACAACCTCCACCGCCCAACCAATCGCTGAGCAAAAGACCATACGCATCCTATTTGTTGATGATGTTGATCCAACTTCATATTGGGTAGCAGAGACTCACCCAACAGAGTTTGATGTTGACCATGATTTGGAGATGGAGTTAGCGACAGGCTCAGATGGATGCAGATCAACTATTAGGGCATTGCAGTTCGATACCAGTGTCAGACATGGCAAGCCCTAATGGAACTACAGGCAGGCATAGTCATTGTCGTATACCTCGTCTGCCTCGTCGCGATCATACTCGTACCACTACAAGCTCTAGTGCACCTTCAGAGTGTGTAGTCACAAAATTCCCTAATGTTGATGAGTCTGAGGCCGAGTCCAAGTCCGAGTCAGATGATGATGTCGAGGTTGAGGATGCCCATGCCATTTCTACTTCTATAGTAGTGATGATTGATTGTTGATCATGCTGATCAATGAGATAGTGACTTGTAGTTTTGAGACTGTTTTGACTCTTGTTAGTATGTGTTTTGTTGTTGTGGTCTGTAGAGGACCGAAAAAGGCCATTTTGACTCTAGAGCCTCCTCATTATGTATTTATGTTCCGATTCTAGATATGTATTGAATTTGGTGCCATTTTGATATATTCATGAGCATACTTTTGATATTTTATTCCCAATATGTTCTAATGCTTTGGAAACATGATTTAAAAATCTTAAAAATATATTTTTCGTTATAATTTAAATATTTAAAACCGGGTTCATTGAACCACCATTGTGTTCATTATCACTCGTTCCTGGCTCGTGTTGGACCCTTGACCTGCTCCTAAGATTGGTTTCCGGGTTTTTAAAATCCATGACATGGGAACACATACATAAGAATGAACTAGTTCTAAGATGCCCTGAGCTCGTTGTCACTACTAGAAATGCTTTTATATTTTTACCTAGCATGCATCCCTTACAAATTCTATTTTTACTAAGAGAAATAGATGGCATGCAACATACCATGTTTTTTAGATCTGGAAGAGCTTTGTAATCAAGATGTCCAAGTCTCACAGGCTACAACTCGCTGGAGCTAGCCACATCATGAGCCAATGCCTGAATTGAATGTCCTGACACTGCTGCATAATCCTCCACCAAGGAAGTTCGTTCCAATGGTTTCATTGCATTTCTAAGTGGGCTACCTTTAGCCCACGTAAGTTCTTTCATGTCCTTGAAGATCACCCAATATCCCTTTGTCCTCAAGGGTTGCAACCGATATTAGATTCTTCTGAGCCTTGGAACATATAATACTTCATCAACATGAAGTTTAGCCCCGTGATTCCAATCTTAAGGAGATAGAGCCTACCTCTAGGTCTTTGTAACATTTGTCATCCCTAAGCTCAACATGCTCTACAAAAGATTTTGTCTCGAAATCGAGAGGATCTCCTTGTACCTGGCCATGTGCTTTGATGCACCACCGCCTACTAACCAAGTTTGGCCCCGTGAAAACTGAAATGAATAAGGTAGAAACCAAGTAATATTCTTTTCTATTTTCTTTCTCATTAGAAGGACTTTTTAGATTTCTTTTGAATTCATCGTCCTCAGCACTTGAGGCATGATGTTTCTCTTTCCTGGATATTTCTTTCTAAACCAACAATCTTTAGCAAAATGACCTAAACTTATTATAACTAAAGCATTTTAATCTAGATGTATCAATATTCTTGCCTTTGAATGTACCCTTTGCGTTTGGCTTCTCCTGAGAGCCTTGGTCAGAAGTTCCCTTTCTCCTTTCCCCTTGTGACCTTGATGCAAGTCGAGTGCTCTTATTCTCTCGCTATTCGCCGGTAGTCGCATGAATCTCCTCTTGGAAGTAATCATGCCATAACCTCTCAAATAACATACTTGAATCTCTCCCACTTACGTTGGATAAGAAGGTCTCCCAAGAAGGAAGACCATCAAATATAACATGCACTAAGTCATCATCGCCCACCGCCACCACTGTGGACTAAAAGTCGATCTCCTCGATCCGGCTATCTCGAAATGTAAAGATGCCTCTGATTCACCTTTATCCATATTTAAATACTTAAGCTTGTGCTTAAGTGTCCCTTCTAACTTAGAGCCTATTTCATAGCTGTGATTCACCTGTATCCATACAAATTCTTGGCGTTACTAACGGGTTGCGGTGATTATATTGTCTCTTTGAATGAGTCAGCATGATTCGCTTGCCTTTTGCTTTACCCTTCCCATACGCCTTTCCGTGACATTCGTGGGTTCCTCTACCCACTGGTCAAGCATACTGGCCAAGATCATGCTCCCGCATATTTTATTATCCTAAGTTTACACATTGAAGTTGGTAGCTCCTTCGAGCCTATCCTCACCCCTAACTGAAATGGATGCCATGGACTTCACACCGGAAACTTAATCAAGCTATCTTGGATCTGGTAGGTACTTGGTTACCAAGACTTCAACATCACACACACCCTAAGCTCGATACCATGTTAAATTTTGAGCTGATTTTCTTATGCGGATTAAGTTCTTTATTTTCTTCAATACTTTGATTCAAACTTAATACACTTCAACAATACCAAATCATAACAAAATAGTAATAACTATGTAGATGGGGTAAGCATGCACATCAACAACACATATACCTTTGGGAAACCCTCGACAGGGAGAAAACCCTCAACAAACGATATTCCTTTATTGCATTAATAATGTAAGATCACTTACAAATATCCAATTATGAATGTTCTCGTTTTAAAGAGCTTGCTAAGATATTCTCACCGACAAAGACCTAAGAGGCCTTTGCCGAATACACTGGATATGTCATTTCTATTGTTGATATACACATCGATATAACAATATATAGGCCCGACATGCCTCTATTGCTGATATACAACACCAATATGCTTCTTTGTATGTTGCCTCTTTATCATGGATATGCTCCTCTATTGCTTCACCTCTTAACCCAAGATATCAAACTGCGGTTGAAAAGAGGGGTCGACCGCCATAGGTCACAGGAGAAGAGGAGAGGCTCAAAATAACAACTTGTTTGCATGCTTTAATCATAACTCTTTCCATACTTTTAGTTCGAAAATAGTACTAGAATTGAGACTGATATACTCTAGTTCAAAAATAGAACCAGACTTGAGACTGCCATAACTCAAGATTACACTTTAGTTCAAATAGAACTAGACTTGAGACCTGGTATACTTTAGTTCAAAAATAGAACTAGACTGAGACTTCGCAAATACAACTCAACATTACACTTTATTCTAAAATAAACTAGACTTAAGACTTCAGCTACAACTCACCATTTCACTTTAGTTCTAAATAGAACTAGATTTAAGACTTCGCCATAACTCAACATTGCACTTTAGCTCTAAAATAGAACTAAACTTAAAACTTCGCCATAACTCAACATTACACTCTTTAGTTCCCAAAAAATAGAACTAGACTTAAGACTTCGGGCCATAACCCAAGATGACCCTAGTTCTAAAATAGAACTAGACTTTAGACTTCAGCTACAACTCCGACTTCATAAAGGCAACAAAATTCTCTACGGTGGATAATGTTACACGTGCCAATGCACTAGATCAATACATTTTATATCATTTGCAATATTAGGAATATCGCTTGTTTCTAGCTCATAGGGATTTTATATTCAACTTAACTTTTACTAGATGCCCCACTTTGCTCCCGACCACAAGTTGGGCTTGACTAGGCTCACGTAGCTCTGTAATGCCTCCCCCGACTTTTGCACTAGTCTGCCTATATGCTCACGGAGGTTGTACGTCCCCGACTTCTTTGCACCATAATCGCCTATGCCTCACAGAGGTTGCACGCCCCCTTGACTTTGCATTATCCACAGAAAGCATCTTGTTCACCCGACCTTGGTTTGACTTTACAGCAGGTTGTAATGCCTCCCTCGGCTTTGTCATCACCTCACAAGACCGGGTTGATTCTCCAAATCTCTTTGTCTAGCCTCAGGGTGGCCCACATAGATTCTCATTGGAGAATGACTATCGATGTCTAAATTTAACAATGAGCTCTCTTGCTCATATCATCCAGATTCAGACTTGTTTCTCCAGTTCTCCTTTAGACATATGATTCCCACCACTAGTTCCCTCTCCCGCCTTTTAGATGACTCAACCATGCTATATCAGCTCTTATATTTGACACCTCAGATGATACATGCACTTATAGGTGGTACACTATGCTTCACACACATGGTGCTATGTTCTCTTTGTTTAGCTTGTTCACTTCAGTTGTTGTGCTATGGTTTTATGTATGGTTTCTTGCTTAGACATGGTGTGATGGTTTCTTATCTAGTTGTGAACGTGGTAAACATTGAGTCTGATCTAATAACACTTCATAACTTTAACAATTTTATTATTTGCCTCGTCGTACCATGGGGGACATAATTTTCCTTTAGATAAGTGTCGTTACGTCTTGAGTCAAGTTGTGCTACTAGAGATCTGGTTAAGGTAGCATACTTTCATATCCTAACCATACTCAACACTTTCAATCTTTCTTTTTCGCTTTCATTCCATACATCATATTTCCTGCTCATAGTTAATCTATTATCATAAGTCATCCATCCAGGTCCTAAGCAAAACAATGAAGACCCATGTGTAGGAGCCTTCAAAGTCAAAAGAGTGAAAGTGCTCGAGGTAGTTGCAGCTATAAAAAGGTCAAAAGCCAAAAATAATAATGCTAGAGCTATGCCACCTCACTAAAAGGCCCTTACCCCTAAGTCCTATGCTTAATAATGCATATCCAAAGAAAGGACTAAGAAATCAAAGAAAGAAATAAAGGAAATACAAAGAAAAAGGAAAAATAAAGAAGGGGTAGTAAAACAAAGTGTCGAGGTGGTAACTCTAAGCCTAGTGCATCCTCATGAAGACCATCATGGAAGTAAATGAAGACCCCCAGCTCTTGAAAGCTAGCCAAATACATCATCATGTCTATGAAAATTAATTCATGGAGTCTGCTTTTCCTCCTTTGATAAATTATTCATCACATTTACCTACCTCTAACTTAGTGATCTAGGAAATACCTCTTTGTCTTAGGATTTGTCAGATGTAATAAGGATTAAGGTTGTCCCTCTATGGTAAAACTTAGGCAAATCTTGAAATTAAACTAATGTTATAATGTTCCTAGAAGAGATTGTTACTGCTAGAACTAACATCCTTGTGAAAAGTCTCAACATAGGTGCTAACTAGGGCAAGAAAATGGGAAGTGCATCACTGTCAACTTAGTGCACTTTCCCCTTCACTGTAGGTCAGCTTCTGGAAGCCAAAGGGGTATCTCTATTTGTGAAGAGTAAACCTCTTTAAGTGAATTATGACCATGCAAGCTTATGATTTACTTTAATGAATGCCAAATTTATGTAACAAGATCATGCACACGGATTCCAATGAGTGATTAAATGCTTCAAAGATAAACAACTAGGAACAATAATATAAAACACAAGTATATCCACTTGAAAAAGAGGTTAGGAGCTAGTGGATGCGTGTGCCAAATCTGATATGTAATATAAACTGTTATCACAAGATCTAGCACCATTGTGCAAAGCCTATCGCAAGGTGCAAGACAAGTGTAACTTTTGGAAGTACTTTCGACTGCCACCTTAGCAATTACTTTCCTCGTTTTAGTTGTGAAGGATGAAATCCAACACAAGGGAGGCTTCCCTAGCAACCTCAAGGAATCCTATAGCAAGAATGGATCAAGTCTATGGCCTCCTATATTGGTCACTCAATCATACCACCACTTAGGTCAAGTTTGTCAAAGCAAGTATAAGGTGGTTTAGTGAAGTAGTTTCCAGCTTTGCATAAATGAAGTAACCAAGGAAATAGA
Organism: Picea sitchensis; assembly: GCA_010110895.2. Lineage (NCBI taxonomy): Eukaryota > Viridiplantae > Streptophyta > Pinopsida > Pinales > Pinaceae > Picea > Picea sitchensis. Next base: position 53,628 of record SNQJ01S0035728.1, read on the forward strand.
TGATATCTAGCAAGTCAAAACAAGTAAAAAATATGGCTTAAACTCTACAAATCAAGAAGGAAACTACTGCTGTTATAAAACTTGTGATTAAAATTTAAGATTATTACTTCAACAATATGATGAGTTACAACAGTAGAAATATAACAGCCCTCAAAACCAATAAACATGCAATGTAAGAGCGCTGAAAATGCAAGCTAAAACTAGGGTTTAGATAACAAATGCTTGCTAAAATGTAAATGGCATGAATTAACCCTAAAATATCCAAGACATCAAGCCCTAGAAGGCTGAAAATCATAACAAGAATGTAATAAATGATGTCAGGGTGTATTCCAAGGTGAAAGATGCCACTAAAACCCTAGACGTCAAGTTAGAAATGGCTGAAAATTGAGGGTAAATGCTAATCTAACCATAAAATTAACAAAGGAAGGGGAAATTAGGGTTTACGGTCACTTGCAAGAGAGAGAGAGAGAGACTGCCATACAATCCTCTTGGGCATATGGAATCAAATCATGCACTTTCTTGGAGAGCAAAGGTGAAAGGAAGGCCTAAGAACTAAACCCTAGAGTAGTCCACTACAAACCCTAGGTATTAATTCTTTAGGAGGGAAAATCAAGGTAGTCCACTACAAACCCTAAGAGGCTGTCCTATCTTTTCTAGCAACCTTTAGCAAATAGATCAAGATTGATATTGGTAAAACCCTAGGGTAGTCTACCACAAACCATAGAACTTTAACCTACAAAAATAGAACTAGGGTAGTCCACTACAAACCCTAGAAATATCCTTATGTTCTTTAGCAAGCTTCAACAAGATGATTACAAGGGAAGGTAGTCCACTATAAACCTTCCTAGTGTTTCAAGACAAGGTTTATTCAAGAAAAATACAAGATAACATGCAATATCACCACTTTGATAAGACATTCACTTAATACATCAAGAAATAAACCATCGTAGATTCAAGAAGAGCACTTACTAATTAAATCAACGATTACTATGAAAACTCTAGCGAAGAAACGATCCATCAAACTTGAAAAGCATCCAGAAGATTATCTCCAAGAGAAGGTGCATAAGTCATCCATAGTGAAAGAGAAATATAGAAGATAAGTGTAGTAATGATTCGCCACAAGTTGAGTTATGATTTACAATGTGGTAGCACTCCCTCTATTTATATGAGGAAACTAAGTGCTATACCTCTCTATGAAACCAAATGCTATACCTCTCTATGAAGCCCCTAAAACATAAAAATCCATGATACAAGGTGGACAGTGAAGATTTTTGAGGAACTAGAAGGCTGCCCAACAGGTTTGTCTTTGACCTCTTGTTGGGCTCTAAGTTTACTTTATCAAAGCTGTCCTTGCTACTGTTTTAGGACAGCAAACAGGTCTGAAATTTCTGCCAAGAAATCTACCTTCAAACTGATGGTTAAGTGCTCTTTTAAGGTGCCCTTGCATGATTAAGCACTTACCAAACCAACAAAGGAAGATGGAAGAGATAGAAATCCTAGGTGTATTCCTTCCAAGTTGTTAATTAATCCTTCAAATGGATCGATCTTGCTAGCTAGTAGAAGTCTTGAATATTCACAACTAATCTTTGATGCACCAAAAAAATAACCAAGAAAGAGAGAGCTCCAAGAATTGACACCAAAACCTCCAATAGGTAGATCTTCAACAAATTGTAATCTCAAATAACGTCCAACAACAACAATCAATTGGAATGAGAGGGGAGCCTTTATTTATAGATGAGGCTTCTACATTCTTCTCATTCTTTATTATTTTTTATCTCCTTGTTATCGCACAGATTGTAGCTTGGGAAAAGCCCAACCTAGACCACAAAAGTGTGACAACTATGGGAGTATTTACCCAGTGTCACCTTAGATAAACACTCCCCTCAGTTTAGTGATGATGAAATCACCACAAGGGGGGG
>SNQJ01S0035729.1:0-17505 GCA_010110895.2 Picea sitchensis
GAGGAAATATGATCTGTGATGAAGATCTTCCCAAGGTTTGTCTGGACTAGTCATTGCTTCAATTACTGCGTCATCAGAGGGCAAGACTAAGTCTAACGAATCGGTGTTAGCGAGAGAACCATGAGCCCAAATAGGCTCTAAAAGTGGATCTAACTCTTGTGTAGGAGTTGGATCAGTGTTAGTTGAAGCCTGTTGGACTAAAGAGTATGCTACTTCAATGGTGGACAAGGGCATGGACATACCCAGGTGCCCTGCCTCATCCATCATGGCTGATGGGGAAGGAAGTATCCACGGATCATCGAAGTAAGTCATACAGAACGACGAAACTTGAAAAATCTCAACCTTATGGTGATTGGATATAAACTTGATATCGCCTTGAGGGGGCGGGTAATCGAAGGTCCCCATCAAAGATGGGTACAAACCAACCCCTACGTTAACGACACCTGGTTGAGGATTATCAATCATCGGGACCGTGGATGCCCCCAATGCAGGGTTAGGTCTGGAGAAAGACAATTGATCGATGGTCACTATCCGTCCCTCATGTGGAAACAACAAGACCCGAAAAACTGTAGCAACCACAACTTGCATGGCATAACTCCAACTCCTTCCTAACAAGAGTTTATAGTCGAGGGGAGCATCGACTACCTCTACTTCGACACACACGGTCTTCCCTTCTAACTGCATGGGGAAAGAAGGAATGATACCATGTGATCAGAATGAATGACCGTTGAAAGTGGTGAGGAGACTAGGTGACGGAGACAAAATGGGCTGGCCAATGGCCTTCCAACATGCCAACGACATAACGCATGTCGAGGCACCCTCATCAACCACCGTGCGGAAAATATTCTGAGTAAAATTTTTCATGGGATAAGCCACTACTATCTGAAATGCTACGTGGTAAGGCAGACAAGGTTTTAAGTCGGTTGTATCCAACATGATTGTACCTGGATTACAAGTCTCGGTAGATCCTAAAGTGGTTAACAAGGATTTCCTCTAAGAAGGGCAGCTTTGGAGGACCTCCAAAGAGGACATCACACAAGGGGTTTGTGATAAATCTTCCACCACAGAGTAGTTCTAGGTAGCCCTTGCATTTGGGTTATGAGAAGCTTTTTTGAATGCGCCTTTGGGAATGCGTGTCATTTTTTCGCCCAACATCTTCTCAAACTATAGAGGAAGAGATGGGAGGTCAACTTCTTTATCCTTCTCAGAAGTGCTTGGTTTACTATAGTCATGCGCTCTAGTCAATATAAAAGCATCACCCTTTACCATATATACGTTCATGGATGTGGGGTTATTCGGAGGTGGGCAGGTTTCTTGGCTGCCCCCGTCTGTGCTTGTAGAGGCTTGAGTTAGCTTTTTCCCATGTTGAAATGGATTAGTCAACACTGCCTGTTGTTGCTATGTGACAAATTTTTGGGCCTCTGCAAGTTGAGGACATAGATGGGTCGGGTGGTCTTCCGCGCACAAGTTGCATGGGTACCTCACCTTTTGTTTTTCAGTGTTGTCCCCGCTAGTATTATCGTTGGGTTTTTTATCCCCCTTACCCTTCTTTCGTTGTTTTTTCTTCCCTTCAGGCTGTTGGGTGGCCTTTGGGTTAGTCGACTGCACTGTGTACTTCTGACGTTTTGGTAGGGGGAGTAGCCAAAGTAGTAGTTTGGTTGGCCGCTGTGTGTTGTATGGATAAGTGTTGCAATTGCTTTGTCAATTACTCAACGGGCTTGGTTTGTGCTGAACCGACAATACCATCGGCATGTGGTCCAACTCTCTATCTAGTTTTATCCAGTATTGAACGTGGCACATCTTGCAAGATGTTGTATAATAAACCAGACTGAGAATGGATGAGATCAAACTGTTGAGCCCTCATGATGGCGTCTTCTTCGGAGAAAACTCTTGACGTCGCAATGTCTTTAGATAACCGTAAGACCAAAGACTTAAGGAACCACTCAAGCAATAATGCTGGTGGGACTGGTACCTTGATTAAACTCTTCCAGCGTCTCCATTCTCGGATGTGATCAAAGATATGGTCAGCTGTTGCCTGTTCGAAATTGGCGAGCATCTCTGTGCGAACATCATATCTCACAGGTAACTGGAAATGGTTCAGGAAAGCCATCGCCAGTTCACCAAAAGAAGAGTATCTTGAGTGATCAAGCTCAATGTACCATTTCGCGGCACTCCCAATGAGAGTACGTTGAAACAATCGCAACTGTACGGAGTCATCTTTCAATGAATTAGATGAGCACCAAAGATGGAAGGTAGTCACATGATCTCTTGGATCTTCGTTAGGCTTGGCTTTGAACTTTGGAATGTCTGAAGGCAATTTCGTCGGCATAGGAGGCCAACGCGGATCGTGACAAATAGGGTCATTCAACAACCCTGTCAAATTTGGCAAGTGTAAAGTTGCTAGAAATGGTAGTTTGGGTTGTTGTTGATAACCTAGGAAAAAGGGACCTAGAGTTTGACTGGCACCAGGTTGCCAGGAAAAGTTTGGCTGCTGGCCCAAATTCTGGTAGAAACCATGACCCTGGCCAGCGTAAGGATTTCTCATATGTGGAGACATCATCAGCTGATTTCCCAAATAGGACATAGATGGTCGGGCATGCATTATATTCGAAGGACTTTGGGAAGGATTACCCCATGCCGGTCCCGTGGGGATAGGCATAGTAGTTTGTCTAGGGTTCCATTGATTGTGGAAAGAATTACCCCAGAGCGGCATTTCGGAGGAGGGAACAGATCCATGCCCAAAATTCCATGGTCCTACTAGGTTTTCCCCTGTGCAGGAATAGTACCCTGCACAGGAGTAGATTGTCCAAAAATGAGGTTGCCCCTAGTCAGGAAAGTGGTTGATGAGAAGGTGTTGTTACCAAACGTTCCATTCAAAGAAAATGGTGTCGAACCTACCAGCATACTATGTAAAGGTGGTCCTTGACTCCTCGCTCCAAATAAACTATTGTGTGTAGATTACCCGACGGATTGCTGATGCGATCCACCAAGTGAAGGGGATGAAGGAGGGATATGACCTCCTCTGTAAGGAAAAGCGTTAAAAGGAGAAGGAGTACCCCCCATGTGACCTTGCAGAGGAGCGTTAGAGCTCCCTGCCCCCAGACCCAAAGTCTGTAAAGTGGAGTAGGAAAGTACAGAACTTTTACCCGAACTAGGCATCTCGTATGAGAACGGAGGGCCTGTTGCACTAGGTGTGAAAGGGGTTGTGGCCGCCGCCAAAGACGGAATCAGACCACTGTGTGAAGAAGTTGCGGTCAAGCCCATGGTGGCTTGGACCGATGACGGTGGGTTAGGAGATGAAATCTCTCCTATGGTGACAACCATGGTGGGAATTGAAGAATTCCTAGAAGGAGTAACACCATTTGTTTCCATTGCTGTGTGTGACACTGTCTGGCACTCGTAAAATTGAATTGGTACAATGAAAGGTGCCAAGAAATCAGTGGTTGGGGTTTCAACTGGGCTAAGAGCAGTTGCTTCAAGGTCCAAAATGGTCAATTCCTCCGGGGGTTGTTCGGGCACAATGGTTTGTAACCCGGTCGCTTCAAAAGACCCTTGTTGGTCTAGCTTTCGCCTTAATGGTGGTGGAGGTGGCTCCAGTGTAACCAGCGGCAGGCCAAGAAGCCTTCGTAACCGGCGGAGCTCCGGATCCTCCACTATGTGAAAAGATCCAAGACACTCTAAGGTAGTCTAAACGTTCAAAAGTAACACACACTAAAAAAAAGTCCCTAAAAGATAAGACAAGCAAACACTAAATTAATTGGAAGAACAATTACAACAACCAACACTAGAGCAACTTACCGGTGCAAGTGCAACTCGAACACGGAAGCACCCTATGGGTATACTCTGCAAAGTGTGGCCCAATGTCTATCCTAGGTACCACGGTATACCCCCGCAGTCACCTGTGCATGTCCCTAAAAAAGATTGGCAACTAGGTTGCCAGCGCGCAAACAGTCACCAGGCGGGTACAGTGGAAAGTCGGGTAGACCACAATGAGCAGGGTATCGAGCCCGAAACCTATCAAGGGTATCGAGAGCAAATGGTCCGGAAGACAACTGAGGACCTCAAATGGATTCGAGACCCATGAAGCCCCATGGCAAATGCAAATGACGAAATCCCAAAACAAGCCCTCTATATGTGTTCTCCACTACGATTGGTCCAACTTTGGAGGGGTTAACTCTGCTACCTTTCTGAATGCGACCTCATGTTTATCCCTTGTGTTAGAGGGGGCTCTCGGATAACCTTCACAACACTAGACTTAGACACTCCCTATCTCAGACTCCAATGTTTGATTTTAAATGGCATTGAAGAGTTTCCTCTCAAACCTAATCCAAGGCCCTAGTCCTGAACTAGTCGGTGAACCCTACAAACATAAAAGTCTAGTAGATTTTAAATTCAGCGTTATTTTTATGGCTTTGTCTTACGTCAAGGGGTATGAAGGTGAAACTGATGATGTGAAAAATATGAAAGCAATGAATGAATAAAAAAGATGGAAGCAAAACTTTTACTTAATGCAAAATTTCAACAACTTTTCAAAAAAAAAAAATTGTAAACTTTTCTAAGATTTTGGACAACAAACTCAAAAGGAATTTCACTTGACTACAAGCTACTTATGACTTATGATCTAAGTAAACTGAAAAAACTTATGAAATAAATGACTTTTCCCTGGATAATAATGCAGAAACACACCTTTGAACCAAATAAGAAAATGAAAAGAGATTTTTTTATTTATTTAAATGCTAGTAAAGCAAGAAAGGAAAAATACCGACAAGCAAAAACCATGAAAAACAATTCTGGCCTAATCGTGGATCACAAAGAATCAGATTAAAAAATCACATGCTAGCAATTAAAAAAAAAAAATGACTCTCACACTTGTCTAAAAACCGTAAAAATTCTTTTATTTTTATGACAACTTTTTAAATGAGAAAAAACAAGCTAAGGGTAAGATTAATCCTAAGCTATTGACTGCTCAAATAGAGATTCAAACACCTGAGAGGAATAATTCTTATCAAGGGAAAGGATGATTGCCTTACCCTCAAGAAAAAGTATCATGTACAAGCACGTGATTGTTAATCAAATAGCACACGTGTGAACCCGCACTGAATAGAGACAAAGGGCATGTACACACGGGCTGACCTTGTACAAGCCGCGTGTATATCTGAACTCTGATAAAAAATGAAAATAGATAGACCAACCTAGGAAGAGACCTCTGATATTGATAACCAGGATCCCTTGAAGGCTTGAACTCTCTTTTTAATAGAAAAACAATTAATGTAAGGAAAAAATGATAAGGCAAAAACAATCTGAGATAAGACTGCTAGAAAACAAGACTTAGACAAAATTACAGAAAACCCCCTGAGAATGTGTGATTTTGACAGGGAAGAGGATGATTTCCTTTGAGGTTCCCTAAACTCTACCCGCTACTGCTACCTCTACAGCTAGCGTTCACACGTGGGTTGTAAGAGGATAGGGTGGGGGTACACGTGTGCAGACCTTGTGCAAGCCACATGCACCTCTGTGGGTCCCGAAAATCACAGTCAAGCAAAAGACAGGGAAAGCTGGTATGGAAAACCAGACTCCCTGGTAGCTCAGACCTTACATAAACTAAAAGAAAAAATAGGCAAGAAAAACTAGTCTATAAAACTAACCAAAAACTAAATAAAATTCCAGGAACCCTAGAGAGTCTCCCTAGTACGGTTTCCAATTCTGTTGTTGGGGAAAATCACCCTATGGACTAGCAAATAGAGTTCAGACTTTGCATGCAGATATGACCGAATAGAAATTACTTTCTACCTTCATCCCTAGATTTAAATCCCCTTTTCTTAGTCAATGCATGGAAAGATCAACCTACCTCAGTCTCGGCATTTGATGTCGATCCTCTATTGTGCTCAATTACTTGTTTGCAATACTCCTTCCAAAGCTGACCTGCATCCAAGACAAGCAACAACTATGCATGCATACTACTTATATACTAACGGGTTAGAAATCCAAACATATATTGATCAAAATATAAACAGTTCATGAATTGGGACGGGAAAAACATTATCTTTATTACTTAGAATGAGTCAATTTACAAAACTTGAGACCGGCCACTACTCCTTGAACCTGATCCTGGGCTCCTCTTCTTCTGTCCTTCAACTGCTTTGCTTTGAATCTCCTTTTGCACAAGGAAGGGCTAAAGGGTTGGGACAATGGGAATACGTAAATGGGCAGAGTTTCTTTGCTATATTTTTCATCCTCCAAATGGGACCCCTACCCCTTCTTTCATAGGCTAGAAAGAGCTAGGTATTTGGATGAACCCTCGGCCATGCATGGCCGCGAGTTTCAGTTAACTCACCCATAGATTTTTGTTCCATCAGAAACTTTCCTTTTTTCATGCTTTTGTCGGTCCACGTGGGCTGTTTTGGGTCAGCCAACATGTACACATGTGCAATAATGGATTAGGGCATGTGGGCCTTTATAAAAGAGGATTTTCAAAGAGTTGTTCAGTAGTGCTTGGGCAAAGAAGGGATATGAGTTGGCCTGATGCCAGGTAAGCATGTGTGGTGCAATTTAGGGTTATAACAGTCCTCAAATAAAGTGCATATGAACTTCGATGTGTTTGGTTTGTTGCCTCTGAACTGGGTCTCTACACAGCTCGAGAGTACTCTGATTATCACACCATATAATGTTTGGACGATGAAAATGAACTCACAACTCAGTAAGAAGGTGCTACAACCAAATAGCCTAAGTAGTAACATTCACTTCACCCCTGTACTATGCCTCTGCTGATGATAAAGAAATTGTTGATTGCTTCTTATTTGAACAACAAATAGGTCTTGATCCAAGGTAGAGGACATGTCTTGAAGTGGACTTGTGATCAGTTTTATTGCCTACCCAATCTGATTATGTATAACCAACGAGATCTAAGAAAGATCTTGTTTTGTAGTGTATACCAAAGTTGGTAGTCCCCTTGACATATATGAGAATCCTCTTTGTTTCCTTCCAGTCAATCTCATGAGGCTCATGCATGTGCCTAGAAACACATCCAACTGCATAAGAGATGTTTGGTCGAAAGTGTGTAAGGTAGAGAAGACTCCCCACCAATTGTCGATATCTAGTACAATCAACCAAAGGTGATGCACTGACATCCTCTAATCTAACCCCTGACTAAAAGGGTGTTGGAGATGGATTGCAATCTGTCATCTGAAACCTGTCAACTAGATCTCTATCATACTTGGAATGAGACATCTTTATTCCTGAATCATTCTATTTGATTTCAATACCAAGAAAGTAATGTAACAGACCCATATCTATCATAGAAAACCTATCATGCAAAGCGGTCTTCACTACAACAATGGAGGAGGTTGAGCTCCCTGTGATGAGTAAATTATCTACATATGTAACTATCAGTAGAAGTGAATATTTTTTCCTCATCGTATACACATTAGTATATGATATACATCTAAGAAAAACTCTAGAGAAAAGATAAGAGTCCATTTTAGCATACCATGCTTGAGGTATTTGCTTGAGTTTGTACAATGACTTCCTCAACCTATAAACTAATGATGAATCCTATACATATCCCTCTGGCTGCTCCATATATATATCCTCATTAATATATCCATGTAAGAATTCATTATTCACATCCATATGGTGTACCTCCCACTTTATATTTGTTGCAATAGCTAGAGCTAATCGAATGGAATGAATCTTGGCAACCAATGCAAAAGTCTCCTCATAGTCAATGCCTTGTACCCATGAGAAACCCTTAGCTACTAACCGAGCCATATACTTTGTATTGTATCCATCATTAGCCCCTTTTTTCTTGAAAATCCACTTACATCTAACAAGATTCATGTTAGAAGGTAAAGGAACCAACTCCCATGTGTTGTTCTCTATCAAGGAATTGTACTCCTCTTTCATAGCTTCCTATAATGTGATCTTCCTTTAGCCTCTGCATAAGACTGAGGATCTAATTCAAGTACCATATAAAAATAAATAGGCATCAATATCTCCATGGCAGTAAAATCTTGCAAAGGTTCCACAAACTGAGATCTGGTTCTTCATGGATCGACGGGATCACCCATTAGATCACATGTTCCCTGAAGAGTCTGTTGTTCCCATCATGGTTGATTCTCCAGCCCTTAAACTTCTTGTTGTTGATTGGAAATATTAGAGATATCATATTCAAATATATGATGATAAATCTAATTGGAAGAAGTCTCATGAAGTTCTGCATCTAGTGGCGGTGGAGATGGAGGTGTGGACTACTCCTGAAGTACATGTGAAGGACCCTCTTCAAAATTAACACTCATTTGAATGAATAATGTATCTGAAGTAGTATATAATAACCTATATTCATTCATTCCCTCTATATATCCAACAAAAATACACTCCTTACTCTGAGCTTCCATATCTTTCCTCTTATCAAAAGGGATCTTATCCCATGCACGGGAACCAAAAATTATGGAGTGAGTGACTTCCAGTTTCTTCCTGCTCCAAGCCTCATATGGAGTGAATCCCTTGACTTATTTATGAGGAACTCTATTTTGAATTTAGGCTATACATTTGATAACTTAAACCCATAAATTTGAAGGTAGTTCTCTAGCCTGCAACATAAAGTTGGCCATCTCTTTCAATGTATTGTTCATTCTCTCCGCTACCCCATTCTATTGTGGAGTATATGTAACTTTGTGTTGCAACTCTATACCCGATTCTGAACAAAGATGCTCAACATCCTTGTTCACATAATCTCCTCCATTGTTTGTATGAATCTTCTTAATCCTCTTCCTTATTTGGTTCTCAACTAGATGCTTGAAATCTTTAAGACACTCAAAGACCTCAGATTTTAATTTGAGAAAGTAGACCCATGTATACCTCGAAAAATCGTCAATGAAAGTAAGAACATACTTAGATTTAATAGTTGATGGGTGTGCGAAAGGACCTATAATGCCATTGTGAACCGAATTTATAAGTGACAATGCCCTTCATGCTTTTCCTATGTTGAACTTCTCCTCAGGATGTTTTCCTAGTATGCAGCCCTAGGAAACTCCATCTGTGTATTGAATTTGGGGTAATCTATATATGATTCCAACCTTAATAAGCCGATCTAAATATTTAAAATTCAGATTCCCAAACCTCTCATGCCATAACCTGGACTCTTCATTGGCATGTGTTAGAATATATACATAATCATATTTATGAGTGAAGTGAGAGAATGTGTACAACCTGGAATGGTGATTAACCTCACCATTAGCAATTTTTGAACCATCTAGCAAGTCGTAAATAATAACTAATATCGGAGTGAACTCCACCTTCTTCCCTGAAATTAAATGAGTGATATGATAGATGGAGAGAATATTCACTGAAAGATTCAAAACATGAAGTACATCTTGAAAGAATCCATGGTCTAGATCAACTCTATCCATACCACAGACCTCAGGAGGATAATCATCTCCCATGAAGATCGGTGGTCCAAAACAAGTCTCCAAGTATGAGAAACTTTTATCTGATGAGGCCATGTGATGGGTAGCCCCTGAATCAAGCACCCAAGCATTAGGAGAATATGAAATAGCAAGTAATTCATGACCATTACCTATTTTTGATGATGGATTTTTCTTTTCATTATCTGGAATACAATCCTCAAGGTGATGTTGCTCAAGTGTTTATTCCATGATATCTATGTTCTTTTTCATGTAAGAACTCTCAGGATGGAATCCCCTGTTACAGTAGGAACACTTTTTCTTCTCCTTCTTTCCTTTTGATGACTAGGATCTCAAATACTCATATATATACTTTTGATTACCTTCCTTCTTATTGTCTTGGTCCTTCTTACCCTTGTTCTTCTACTTATTCTTCTTTGAACTTCCTTGAGTTGTAAGCGCATGGGGCTCAGAACACTTAAGTACCCCTATTTGGATGAGATTTGTTTTCTCATGGATAAGTGACTCCATGAAATCATATAGGGATGGGATCTTCCATGTAGACCCCATAGCTAACCTGGTAATATGAAAAGAAGAAGTGTAGACATAATACCTTGGTCCTAGTTTGGTTAGAATTGAAAAGATTAATTGTTCATCTTTCTTATCAATTCCACAAGCCTTAAAATAAGAAAGAAATGTTTTAAACTTACTGAACTAGTCCTGTAGGGTCTCAAAATATCTTGGATTCAATGCATGTATATCATTCTCCAACTAAAAACCTCTTAAATTGTCTTTCTTTCCTAGAAAATCCTTCAACTATATCCAAACATCATTAGGAGTCTTTCAAGTATCGACAAGAAAGAGGAGATCTAGAGAGATGCTCAATCACAATATCTCATAGGCTTCATCAATTAAGTTGATGTATTTTTATTTCTCTATGGATGAAGTAGGCTTGACATCAGTCCCCATAGTGACCCTATACAAACCCTTGCTTTGAAGTAGAAGCTTTATCTTGAGATTCCATTCAAAGTAGTTGAAGGTTGTCAAAATTACTGAAGAAGATGGTTGATCCATAATTTTCTATGGGTTGTCCAATCTGATATATAAACTTGCAATAAAAGTGAATACTCCCTCACAATAATGGCTATGATACCATGTAGTATTAAACCACAATCCAAGACCTAATTGTGAGAAGGAAATACTACACTAGTTAATTTCAAAAGAGAGATAGAGAATTTATACATAACTTTATTACCTAGGTCTGTGGTTATGGAGAGTTTACCCCACACCGGTCTGTAGTTTTCGACGGAAAACTTACCTCCAACCTGTAGTTAGGATTTTATCTCTTTCTTTCTAGCTCCCCGACTGACTTTTCCCCGTCCTGTTTCCCTGTAGTATTTTCCCGGCGTTTTCCTCCCTGACGCCCTTACCATGGATGCTTCCCTCCCACAATCTATGTTGTATTCTGGAATCGACAGAGAGCCAACCTTGTTGGATGTCATGGCACCTGAGGAACTAACAGATGGAGGTTTTACTAAACAACTGGTGGAGGTGGGGTTTTCATATTTGCTTTTTCCTTTTTCTCCTTCGATTGAACCAGAACCCCCTTCCTAGTCCCCTTTGCACGACGAATTTCTTTTTGGAGATTTCACCGAAACCTACTTTTTGGGGATAAACACCACTCTGGTTGGCTCTTTACCCCCTCTTAGTCCACACTGGGCCACATATTTAGACTAGTTCAACCAAGCCGAAGGGGGGCTATTACACTCTCCTTATCCGTCCCCTCGCGAGACTCTTCACCCTAGAATTGACGCGGGTTTTCCCATTTACACAAAAAAGGGTCAATGAATTACTACTCCCTTCCCCTCAAACAAGGGTTTCATCTTAGCCGTGTTAGAAGCTGATGAAAATAGAGGATGCGACTGGATACCCCTTTCCAGAGAATGTTCAAGGAAGCCTCTTCCTTACTTAGATGACAGGACGGTTCACAGTGGCACATGATCAAGGGCAGAAGGATCCAGGCTTAAAAGGAAAAACCTAAAATCAAAGGGAAGGATTGGGAACCTCACCCTCGGAGAAGACATTGAGATCAGCCAGGTAACCCACATGGAAAATCAAATGCTAGTATGCTATGTCAGTGGAAGAATATTTTCGATTAGAACTATTCATGATTGGATGAAAAATGATTGCAAGTAAGACCTTGGATATCTTCTAGAGATTGTGGAGTTAAACATAAATTGGTATGATTTCACCTTCCAAAACTCTAAGCTCTCAAAGTGGGTGTTGGGGAAAACTTGGAGCATTAACAACTCTCCTCTTCTACTCAAACCCTGGAGCCTGCTCTTTGATGCAAGTACAAAATGGTTTGATAAAATTTTGTTTTGGGTAAGACTACCTGTGCTTCCTTTCCATCTCTAAACCTTTGATCATTTCAAAAAAAATTGGAAACTTCTTAGGAGACTTCTTGGATGCGGACATGAACTTCGAAGAATCAAAACAAAGTAAGTTAGCAATAATTTTGGTCAATTTAAACATCAGGGAAATTCTTGGTGAAGAGTTTGATCTCAGTTGTGGAGGATACAACTATATTCAGAAATTTGATTATGAAAATATACCTTTCAGGTGCAGAAGGTGTCATGAGTATGGCCATCTGATTAAGAGTTGTAATCTTTCTTTAAGAACTAGAGAAACAACATACATTGGGGGAAAAGGAAGTTCACAAAACATGTCTTCTACTATTCCTTCCTTCGTTGACTCACAGAAGGACCAAGGCTGTCAAACGGATTTTATTTCGAAGGATGCATCTTTGGAGCGAGTAGCCCCCTGCTCATATATTCTACCACTATGACCTAATCCTTGAAGCCCAACCATGATGGGAACATCCTCTCTTTCTGCTACGGGTATCTCCTCTAACCCTGCTCCCTCCATTACTGTATTAATTAACAATTTATCATTAAATGGTTTAGAGTGGTTGAGAACCCCTCCCCTCCCCCCTCTCTTCCCTCTCAATAGTCTCCCCCCTTCCTTCATTGTCTTCCTTGCTCTCTCCCTTCCCTCCAACCACTCTACTCTCCTCTTCATCTATTCCTCCCTTGGCTTTGCTTTCTGTACCTGTCGAAGAAGACTCTTCTTCATCCTCTTTAGCCACTTCCACAGGGCGCTACTTTTTAAGATCTTTGAGAAAAGATCCTTCTAGGAGCTTAGCCATGGATCAACCCCTAGCGGAGAAAAGCAGAAGAGGAAGAAAATATTTCATATTGAAGGCACAAAAGAAAGCCAAGATCGGCCTTCTAGTAGGGAAACAGGTCTTTATAGAAAGGGTTCTTAGAGCAAGGATAGCACTGGGAAAGGGGCCTTGATGAAATGTTGTTCTTTTAACTGTAGGGGATTGACTGGCCCCTTCAAAAGACTAGCCCTTAAAAGGGTGATTCTTTTAGAACACCCTGATATCCTTATCCTACAGGAAACTTTGGGGGAAGGAGATGAAGTAACCTCCAAACTTTCCTCCTTACTCCCAGACTGGAAGTTTATAACTCTAGACTCTATTGGAAGGTCAGGAGGACTGGATATTAGATGGAACTCATGCTCTATAAAAGTCATCAACTCCTGGGGCTTTGATTCTAGACTTCGTATAAAAATCATCTCGGTATATTTGGAAGAACCTCTCAACTTTTTTAACATCTATGGACCCTATCATATCAGAGGCCCCTATTGGGACAAGTTCTTCTCCAAATATTTCTTAAAAGAAAAACTAGTAATCCTGGGAGGGGATTTAAACTTCTCTTTTGGTTTTTCAGAAGTTTGGGGCACTCATGTGAGAACGGACCCTTTGACTAGTTTCTTCACACAAAATATGGCAGAGTGCAACTTTTTGGATATTGAGCCAGTCAAACTCAAACCAACCTGGAGAAATAACAGAGCGGGAGAAGCCAGTGTAGCCAAAAGATTGGATTGTTTCTTGATAAATGATTCTCTACTAGAAAAACCCCTACAGATGAAGCAGTGGATCGAACATGGAGGAATCTCAGATCATTATCCGATATTTTTTGAATTAAGAAAAGGGGTGAACAAGCCACCCAACCCTTTCAAATTCAACAGAACATGGCTCAATGATGACACTTTCTTAAAACTGGTCTGGGAAATTTGAACACCCTATAACCCAAAAAGGAACTCCATGGCTGGGTTACACTTTGTCAAAAACCTTCAAAGACTCAAAGAAAAAACTAAGATCTAGGCCTATCAAAAAGCCCTTACGGAGGACTTGGAACTAAAAGAACTGGAATTAAAACTAAAGATCTTGTCGGAGGAAGAAGGTGGAGGTTTTGCTACGTCAGAAGATAAAATAAATATGATCAAATTGGAAGAAAGGAGGAACAGACTAATTAAGAAAAAGGAAGAAATGTGGAGATTAAAAAGCAGAGGCATTTGGTTGAAAAGTGGAGATGAAAACACAAAAAAAATTCAAGCTTATGACAAAGGCAGGAAATGCTCTAACACCATTTGGCATCTTAAAAATCAAGATGGAACAAAGGAACATACCTTTGAAGGAATGTCAAGAATCGAAAAAAGCTACTTCCAGGAACTCTACAAAGAGAAAATAAGGCTACTATTGAACAATTAATCCGAATGACACAACACTTCCCTAGTTTTGCAAACGAGTAGGATAATATAATGCTTATGGAGGAGGTAACTTTAGAAGAGCTAAAAGAAGTAATGAACATTTTTCGAAAGGACAAAATCCCAGGACCAAACAGATGGACCATTGATTTCTTCCTGGGCTTCTTTGATCTTCTTGGACAGGATATTCTAAGACTAGTTGAAGAGGTAGGGCTAACAGGTCAAATGCCACTCAGCTTAAACTCTACCTTTATAGCCCTTATCCCCGAAAAAGATAATCCAGACTCTTTGGATGGCTTCGGACCTATTTCACTATGCAATTGTATCTACAAGATTGTGTCCAAAGTATTAGCAAGAAGATTAAAAAGAATCCTCTCTGACAAGATATCACTTGAACAGTTTGGTTTTCTGGAGGGAAGACAAATCCATGAAGCGATAGGGGTGGCTCAAGAATCTTTACAAGTTAAAAAGTGCGGTGTTGAAAATCGACCTCTCCAAAGCCTATGATAGAGTAAGTTGGCTCTACATATGACTCCTCTTAACTCACCTAGGCTTCACAGTACCTTTCATTAGATGGATTATGTGTTGCATTTCAACTGTTTCTTTCTCAGTGCTATTAAATGGCTTGACAACGCCTTTTTTTAGATCAGAAAGGGGCTTAAGATAGAAATTCCCCCTTTCCCCTCTTATTTTTCTTCTTGTATCTGAATGACTAAGAAGGGCTCTTGCAGCAGAAAAGCGTTCAAGATCCTTCCCAGGAATAAGTATAACCACTTCTCTTTAAATCACACACCTTCTCTTTGTGGATGATATTCTTATCTTCACCTCAGGGATCAAAGTGGAGGCCGATATTTTAAAGAACACTGTAAAATTTTTCTCCAAAGCTACTAGAATGCTCATTAATGAAGGGAAGTCCACCCTTACATCCATTTGCCTCTCAGAAAATGAAAAAGGACATTTTCGACAGTTTTTCCCTTTGAAGAGAAAACTATATATGAAGGTCCGAAATACTTCAGTTTTGTTTTAAAACAAAATTATTACAGGAAGAAGGATTGGACCTGACTGTAACACACCCACGACAATAAATAATTTTTTTTGCCTTTCTCAAGGGACAGAACCCCCGAATTCCTACAGGGGCCTAGCACAGGCGAGCTCTTCCCTTATCCTCCTCCATGTGACCACTACCCGCGACCATTAGCTTAACCTAAATGGTGCGTCGTGTTTTGTGACTTCAAAACTTTCGATGCAAGGCGCCCCAACACCTCCAACTCCCGAGTTCTGAAAGGGATTAACAATAGTTAGCTCCTTCCTTTGGCCTCCGTCCATGTGACCATTTACTATGACTCGAAGCCTAACTCCAAGGCGCGTCAGAACTTCGGATGTTGCGAGTTCGCAGAACTCTTACCTCTTATTTCCCGAGTCATGAAATCCTGACAAGGTTATATTTAAGGTTAAACTTCCTCCTTCGATCAACGACTGTGATCGTTTCCCCCCCTTTTTTTTTTCTTCAGTGACCTTCGCATAGGACCATATGCGATGACCGAATACCCAGACTACAGGTGGCTAGTATGGAACTTCAGAACCTCGACATTCGGGGTTCTTACTCACACAATCCATTCTCCCCAGTATACTAAACCCCGAAGCGAAGGATCTGGTTCCCCATGTTTCCTATCGCCAACGACTAGGATGAACTTTGGTACTCCAGCCTTCAGGAGTTTCTACGATTCTTGCCTTTGAAATCCCCGACGTGCAAATCGACAAAATGTTGATATTTCACCATGTGTCCCTTCCGATGGATGACTCAGGTCATATCGCGATTTCACGTATCGCGAGTTCTTAGAGCTCTACCCTTTGACTTATGTGATGTGAAAGTCATCGAAACATTGATCGCTCGCCACATGTCTTCCTATCACCAACGGCTAGGACCAACTCCCCTCTTTCCCTTGCAACACTTCTAAAGTTCAAATACTCAAACTATCGGTTTCGTTGCCATCTGTCTACCCTGACAATGAACGGTGCTGATGATATCAAAACTTCAAGACTTGGCAAGGTCCATTCTCTTGCATACTTTCAAAAGGCTTAAACCTTGTGCACCTTTCCTGAACCCAACAACTGTTGGTCCTCACACTCCGATCTGATGGCCCAAATATGATCTCCTCCTGCGCTTTGGCTTTCTCAAATATCTAAGTGCCAAAGGTTACGACCTTTGATCCTTCGACGAACCCTAGACTTCAGGTCTCATCTGAGTTTCTAAAAACTCTATCTCTCTTGAGCTTCTAAACTTATAATAAGTCCACTCCAACTCACTCCTTGTACTAACCCACTCATGTCAGATCGACAGTCAAGGAGGGTCCTGATAGATCCTTGGATCTACAGACAAATTTCATCGCTGCTTGTGAAGACTAAAGGAGTCGAAGAGTTAACACCTGTGCTCCGTCTTCAAATCTAATGGTCGTGACAAGCCTTGGACCCTTCTGAAAGGATTTTGTCTACTCATGTTCCAAACGAATGGGTATTCCCTTTCGATATTTGAAACTCATTATCCTTCTTAAACTTAGGCAACGAAATTCAACCCCTCGGGGCTTTGAGCTCCCAAGGTTCTGAAACCTTCGAAATTAACTCCTTCTTTCACAGGATTCCTAGACCCCAGTCACATGCACCTTTAGATGATTCTTGGGTAATTATCCCTACTCTCAGTCGAGCTTCTGGATATGACTCAGGTACAGTTCAAAGTCCCTTAAACTACTAGCCTAAATGAAGTGCCTTCCTAATTCACCGAGCTATGAACTCTGGGACAGGGGTAAGGTAAACTCATGAGTTTACTATAATGGTATCCATTTCAAGGAACTCACTCCGACTCTAGGATGTGAGGTAATTCCCCGGGAAAGGTTCCTTCGAGAAATTAAACCAGAACATAATGAGACTCAAGTAGATGGGACAATTCTTAAGGGAACAGACTCGTATTTTGGACTTATTCATTATGTACATAAACCGATTATGGACATATAAGTATAAACATGCATCCATTACTTCCAATCCAAAACACAAGGTAATCACTTCTATACAAAAACCATTTATGAGCGTATAAACATGAGCCTGCATCCATGATTTTCAATTCAAAATACAAGGCATAAAACGCTTATTAGAACCACAAGGTGTGATGCAATTGTTGAGAGGGGTTCTCGTTTCCACCCAACCATAGGCTTAGTCACTCCCAATGGATTTATCACTGGCCACCCCCGAGCTTAGGCCACGATGCTTTGAGATTAAATTTCTTACTTCCAGCTCAATGAAAGTTAGGGAAGAAGGTTACTCTCCTTCTCCCTATACAGGAATAGATGAGGATGAAGGTTACTCTCCCTCTCCTAACTCAGTCTCCATTCTCTATGATCAGAACTCACTTTTTGCTTTTGATCCTTCCTCAGACTTGAGAGTTTCCACTCTTGTCTCTGCCTTCTCCACCGACCACCCCCCCATCCACCATGCT
>SNQJ01S0035729.1:23171-34127 GCA_010110895.2 Picea sitchensis
TCTTCAGTGACCTTCGCATAGGACCATATGCGATGACCGAATACCTAGACTATAGGTGGCTAGTATGGCACTTAGGAACCTCGACATTTGGGGTTCTTACTCACACGATCCATTCTCCCCGGTATACTAAACCTCGAAGTGAAGGATCTGGTGCCCCGTGTTTCCTATCGCCAACGGCTAGGATGAACTTCAACAATCTAGCCTTCAATAGTTTCTATGACTCTTGCCTTCAAAATCCTTGATGTGCAAATCGACGAAATGTTGATATTTCTCTGTGTGTCCCTTCCGATGGAAGACTCAGGTCATATCACGATTTCGTGTATCACGAGTTCCTAGAGCTCTACCCTTTGACTTCTCTGATGTGCAATTCAGTAAAACATTGATTTCTTTCCATGCGTCCTTCCCAGCACCAATGGCTAGGATCAACTCCCCTCTTTCCCTTGCAACACTTCCAAAGTTCAAATCCTCGAACTTCGAGGAACTTTATTGGCCAGGAAATATGGAAAACTCAAAGTGTGAGTGTTTAATTTAGTGGACCTTTGTAGAGATATCAATGAATGTAAATCTTGTTATTTTAATAGATAATAGAAACATGTTGCATGACTATTGAGAGAGGGGATGTGCTAAGAAAGAGAGACTACGATTGCTAATGAAAAGGTGGTGGAGGGGACCTAGGATGGTTGCGATAACCTCCACCAAACCAGTACCATGCTGGATTTAATGTTGCTCATATCATAACAACCCTCTGACTAAGAATGAATTCCGGTCAGGCTGGTAGGTGGGAAGGGCCTCCTCAAGAGTTAATGAGGGATGGGGCAAACTTACCATCGGTATGGATTTCGAACCTGACCACGGATGGGGGGATTCGAGCCACACACAACCATTCCGAGGAAGGAAAGAAGGGAAGTGTGGTGGACAGGGGGGTGGTCAGCGGAGAAGGAAAATACGAGAGAAGAAACTCTCGGGTCCGAGGAAGGATCGAAAGTGAAAAGTGAGTTTTGATCATAGAGAATGGAGACTGAGTCAGGAGATGGAGAGTAACCTTCGTCCTTGTCTATTCCTGTATAGGGAGAAGGAGAGTAACCTTCGTCCCTAACTTTTGTTGAGATGGAAGTAAGAAATTGAATCTCAAAGCATTATGGCCTAAGCTCGGGGGTGGCCAATGATAAATCCATTAGGAGTGACTGAGCCTATGGTTGGGTAGAAACGAGAACCCCTCTCAACAGTCACATCACACCTTGTGGTTCTGATAAGTGTTTTATGCCTCATATTTTGAATTGAAAAACATGGATGCATGCTCATGTTTATATGTTCATAAATGGTTTCTATATAGAAGTGATTGCCTTGTGTTTTGGATTGGAAATAATGGATGCATGTTTATACTTATATGTCCATAATCGGTTTATGTACAGAATGAATAAGTCTAGAATAAGAGTTTGTTCCCTTAAGAATTGTCCCATCTACTTAAGTCTCATTATGTTCTAGTTTAATTTCTTGAAGGCACCTTTCTCGGGGAATTAAATCACATCCGAGAGTCAGAGTGAGTTCCTTGAAATGGCTACCCTTACAGTAAACTCACGAGTTTACCTTACCCCTATACTAGAGTTCATAGCTTGCAAAATTAGGAAGGCACTTCATTCAGGCTAGTAGTCTAAGGGACTTTAAACCATACCCAAACCATATCCAGAAGCTCGAATAAGAGTAGGGATAATTACCCAAGAATCATATGAAGGCTCATGTGACTGGGGTCTAGGAATCTTATGCAAGAAGGAGTTAATTTCGAAGGTTTAGAAACCTTGGGAGCTCGAAGACCTAAGGGGTTGAATTTCATTGCCTAAGTTTAAGAAGGATAGCGAGTTTCAAATATCGAAAGGGAATACCCATTCATTTGGAAGACGAGTGGACGAGATCCTTTTGGAAGGGTTTGAGGCCTATCATGACCATTAGATTTGAAGAGGGAGCACAGGTTTTAACGCCTCGACTCCTTTAGTCTTTGCAAGCAATGATGAAATATGTCCATAGATCCAAGGATCTATCGGGAACCTCCTTGACTGTCGATCTGACACAAGTGGTTTAGTACAAGGAGTGAGTCGGAGTGGACTTATTCTAAGTCCAAAAGCTCAGAAGAGATAGCGTTTTAAGAAACTCAGACGAAACCCAAAGTCTAGGGTTCGTCAAAGGATCAAATGTCGTAACCTTTTGCACTTAGAGATTTGAGAAAGCTAAAGCACAGGAGGAGATCAGATCTGGGTCGTCAGATCAGATTGTGAGGACCAACAACCATTGGGTCCAGGAAAGGTGAATGGGGTTTAAGCCCTTCGAAAGTATGCAAGAGAATGGACCTTGCCAAGTCTTGAAGTTCTGATATCATCGGGACCATCCATTGTCAAGGTAGATAGATGGCAAGGGATTCGAGAGTTCGAGGATTTGAATTCAGAAGTGTTGCAAGGGAAAGAGGGGAGTTGATCCTAGCCGTTGGTGCTGGGAAGGACATGTGGCAAGCGATCAACATTTCGTTGACTTGCACATCATAGAAGTGAAAGGTTAGAGCTCTAGGAACTCGTGATATGTGAAATCATGATATGACCTGAGCCATCCATTGGAAGGGACACGCGGTGAAATATCAACATTTTGCTAATTCGCACATCGGGGATTTCGAAGGCAAGAGTTGTAGAAACTCCTGAAGGCCGAAGTTTCAAAGTTCATCCTATCCATTGGTGACAGGACACGCAGGGCACCAAATCCTTCACTTTGGGGTTTAATATACCAGGGAGAATGGATCGTGTGAGTAAGAACCCCAAATTTAGAGGTTCCAAAGTGCCATACTAGCCACCTATAGTCTGGGTATTCAATCATCGCATATGGTCCTATGCGAAGGTCGCCAAAGAAAAAAAAGGGGGGGAAACGATCACAACGGTTGATCGATGGACGAAGTTGAACCGTAAATCTAACCTTGTCGGGATTTTGCAACTTGGGAAATCAGAGGTAAGAGTTCTACGAACTCGCGACATTTGAAGTTCTGACATGCCTTGGAGTTAGGCTCTGGGTCATAGTAAATGGTCACATGGATGGAGGCCAAAGGAAGGAGATAACGGTTGTTAATCCCTTTCGGAACTCGAGAGTTAGAGGTGTTGGGGCGCCTTGCATTGGAATTTCCAAAGTCGCAAAATGCGATTTAGGTTAAGCCTATGGTCGCGGGTAGTGGTCACGTGGAGGAGGATTAGGGAAGAGCTCGCTTGCGCTAGGGCCCCGTAGGAATTTGAGGGTTTTGTCCCTTCAGAAAGGAGAAATTTTTTATTTGTCGTCATGGGTGTGTTACAAAATGGTATTAGAGCATGGTTACAACACTTGGCCTACTTGGGCTCATGGATGAGTCATTTAAATAACTCTATTTGGAGTACTTTCAAAAGAGTGACCCCCTACATTACCTCTCTCTTAAGAGGTTTGATTTTAAAATGTTATTAAGGAAAGGAATGAAAACCTTCTACTGTGTTTGTACATTAAGAAAATAAACCATGTATTGTTCATGAACTAATAGACTGTTAGCTAACTATAAGTTATTTTGGCAACACTTGAACAGTCAGTGAATCACAGGAAGACCCCAATACTAAAGGATGATGATGTGTCATGAAGTGGGGGATGGATCCCACAATAGAGACAAGGAATATGATGAAAGGAGGGCGGTGGAAACCCCTCCATATCTGGCTGAAACTGTAAGAAGCCTCAGGGCCGAGCTATAGAGTTTCAAGGATGGCAACAAGAGATTGATAAAGGAGCAAGAGAAACAAACAGAAATTAACTCAGTCTTTCTACAGAGCTTATCCGACATATAGAGGCAACTACAGCATGAACCCACAACCAATCATGTGGACCGACGTCTCAAGAAGAGAGGTCAGAGTCCACCTGAGACCTGAAAACATGACTCCATAAGTGACCCCACTGGGAGACATACCACAAATAAGGTCCAACCTGGAGGCAGGGGACACTCATCGGGAGAGTCCTATGGAAAGGAAGCTGATAACTCTGAAAGGTCTTCTAGTAATAGGGATAGCTTGCATTCTCAGAAGAAAGGAAAGAAATGGAAGCGTTCCAAAACCCGTGGTCCTAAAGAGTTCAAGAAAGCCAAACCACCCTCTTTCGACGGAGATATAAAGAAGGGAGAAGAGGCAGAAGCTTGGCTGCTTGGTTTAAAGAAGTATTTCAGAGTCCATGACTACTCTGAGAACTTGAAGGCTCGAATAGCCATCTTCACCCTGAATGGAAAGGATTCCATACGATGGGAAGACCTTAGGAATGTGAAAGGAGTCCATGAGAAGGACTTGTCATGGAAACAGTTTGAGAAATACTTCAGGAAGCAGTATCTGTCAAAAAAATACATGGATGGGAAAACTAAGGAATTTTATGAACTCCAGCTGGGGCAACTAACCATAGAGAAATTTATCAATAAATTCCTTGAACTACTGAGGTATGTACCCTACATAAAAGATGAAAAAGAAAAAATGCAACAGTTCATTAGTGGGTTACCTCAAACCTACTGAGATAGGATTGAGTTTGACGAACCAAGGACCTTAGAAGAAGTTATCCAAAAGGCGAGGTATTGTTATGAACATTTTGGGAGCAAGACAAGATCCCACGAGGACTGGAAGAAAAAGAATAGTTTAGGATTCCATAAGAAAAGGATTAACTCTTCAAGATTTAAGAACTATGGAAAGGATTCTAACGGGAGCCTTCCTGCTAGAAGTGTATATAAAAAAAAATTCCCCTCTCAGAGTGGAAATAAACCTTTTCAGATAGTCCCCATAAAGACCGATAATCTAAAGAAGGAACCCTTAAAATGATGGGGTTGTGGATAAAATCATAGCTTGAGGGACTTCCCACACAGACAACAAAATAGTAAGGGGGTATACAATATCCAAGAAGTTATCACCATCAATGATGTGGCTAGGAGCATGCCATGAATCTATGCATCTCTAGACAATAATCAAGTCGACCACCAAGCTTCAGTAATGGAGCTGGAAGGTATGATCGCCAACCATCCAATTTGTATTTTAATTGACCCAGGTTCTAATTTGAGTTATGTAGCCCCTCAGACTATCGATAAGTGTAAAGTGCAACCAATTAGACATGTTAAACCATGGTTGGTACAACTAGCCACTCAGACCAAAAGAAAGGTGGCAGAGGCTATATCAGCCTGCCAATTCATCATAGGTGGATTTCCCACCCGAGAAACCCTTAACATACTTCCCTTGGGATATCATGACTTGTTGATTGGTATGGACTAGTTGGATGCTTAGAAAACTAAAATGGAATGTTATCATAAAACTTTAGAATGTGTAAACGAAGAAGGGAGAAAGATGACCCTCCAAGGGATTCAGAAGCCTATCTTAGTGAGAAAAATATCAACCCTTCAAATGAATAAGTATTACAGAAAAGGGTGTTCCTTATATGAAATACAGGTGTTGGAATCCGTTGAAAATGACAAACCAAACCTAGAGGACCACCCCATATTCAGAGAATACAAGGCCGTATTCCCAGATGAAGTACCAGGTCTACCTCCGAGAAGGGATATTGACTTCTCAATAGAACTTACACCGGGAGCGGTACCATCATCTAGAATGCCATATAGAATGAGCACGCCGAAGCTTGTTGAGCTCAAGCTATAGCTAAAGGAGATGATGGACAAAGGCTACATCCGACCCAATGTATCTCCATGGGGAGAGCCTATCCTGTTTGTGAAAAAGAAAGATGGCACACTCTGACTATGCATAGATTATAGACAACTCAATAAGGAAACCATAAATAACAAGTACCCCTTACCAGGAATCAATGACCTGTTCGACAAGAATGATTCTAGGGGCTAAATTTCGCTCGTGGGCTAATTTTCCAAGGTTTTTCCCAAAAAAAGATTCTCTATTCTAAAAATAATTCGCCCAAATTCTATAGGATAAAATTATTTTACCCTAAAAATCGCCAAACGTTTATACAAACTATATAAAATCCTTATAAATTTGAATAATTTTACAAAAATATCGCCAAACATGTATAGTTGTCATATGAAATATTAGTAATATTCGCCAAGGTTTCTACATTTTAAAATAAATTTTCATCCTTAAAATCATCCTTGTTGTTCAACCAATTGGGAGGTGCATCCATATTCTCAAAGATCAACCTAAGATCAGGCTACCATCAAGTCCGGATTCAAGATGAAGACATCCACAAAACAACCTTGAGGACGAGGTATGGTCACTACGAATTTGTGGTGGTGCCATTTGGGTTAACCAATGCCCCCGCCACTTTTATTTGCTTGATGAATAATGTACTCAACAAATTTCTAGAAAAAATTGTATTGGTTTTCATTGATGATATCCTAATCTAATCCAAGAATAGGGAGGAGCATGAAGAACATATTAGATTCATACTTCAAGTACTAAGGGAGCATCATCTCTACGCTAAGTTTAGCAAGTGCGATTTCTTTCAAAAGCATGTCCACTACTTAGGCCATGTCATATATAAGGGAGGGGTGGCAGTAGACCCTGACAAGATCAGATCCATTATGGAATGGCCTACCCCAAAACATGTATATGATATTAGGTCCTTTATGGGCTTAGCGGGATATTATAGAAGATTCATAAAAGAGTTTTCCAAGATTGGTTGTCCAATCACTGCCCTTCAGAAAAAGGGGATTAAATTTGTTTGGACATCAAAATGTGAAGAAAGATTTCAGGAACTAAAATACCTCCTGACCCATGCACCCGTGCTAAATATTGCAGACCCGGATGATGATTTCCTTGTGTGTACAAATGCTTGTAAGGAAGGACTCGCAGGATTCCTTATGCAAGAAGGATGTGTAATATTCTATATGTCCCAGAAATTAAATGAGCATGAGATCAAAAATGTGACCCATGACCTAGAGTTGGTTGCCATAGTACATGCTTTAAAAATGTGGAGACACTACCTCCTGGGTAGAATATTTGTGCTTATGATAGATCATTGTGGATTGAGACACCTGTTTAATCAACCAAAACTCAATGCCAGAAAAGCGAGGTGGATGGCTCTCCTAAGTGAATTCGATTTCAAAATCAAACATATAAAAGGAAAGTAAAACAGGGTGGTCAATGCCCTTAGCAGAAGTCTAAAAATGATTCATTTAGCAGTAGTGAGCACGTGCAAAACGGATGTCATGGAGAGAATCATAAATGCACAAGAGACGGATGCATTATTTAAGACCATGACTTCATACCTAAGGAAAGAGCCTACAGGGCTTAAGTACAAAGGTTACCAAATGATCGAGGAAGGGCTGTTGACTTACAGAAACAGATTGTATATTTTGAACTGTGACGACTTGAAGAGTTTCATAATGGATGAACTCCATAAGAGACCATATATTGGTCACCCGGGATATCAGAAGATGATCATGACCACTAGGAAACAATTCTATTGGCCTGGGTTAAATAAATACATAGCTAACTATCTAGTTAAGTGCCTATAATGCCAACAAGTTAAGGCAGAGCACTGGCTTCCAACAGGATTATTACAGCCCCTACCAATTCCAGAATGGAAATGGGAAACCATCTCCATGGATTTCATCACCAGATTTCAAAATTCGACCAAGAAAAATGATGTTATCATGGTCGTGATGGACAAATTGAGTAAGTTTGCCCATTTCATCCCTGTCAAGTCAACTTGCAAGGCAATAGATATTTCCAACATCTTCATGAAGGAGATATTCAGACTGCATGGCATGCCCAAGGAAATTGTATTTGACAGAGATACCACATTCACTTGAAACTTTTGGAAATCCCTAATGGACAGTTTCAAGACTAAATTGTTTTTCAGCACAACCTATCACCCTCAAATTGATGGACAAATAGAAAGAGTAAACCAAATAGTAGAGGACATGCTAAGAATGCATGTAATGCATCAGCCTAAGAAGTGGGAAGACTACCTACCCTTGGTAGAGTTTTCCTACAACAATGGTTATCAAGAATCCTTAAAGATGAGCCCCTTTGAAGCCCTCTATCGTAGACAGTGCAAGATCCCAATCAGCTAGATTAATCTAGAGGATAGAATTACAATCGGACCCAACATGCTGAAAGAAATGGAAAGTAGTGCATATAAGGCAAAATCTGAAAATTGCATAGGACCAACATAATCGTTATGCATACAGAAAGAGAACTCCTTGAGAGTTCAAAGTCAAAGACCATGTCTATCTCAGAGTTAGACCCTGGAAGAGTTCCCTGAGTATGGGATCCTGTGCCAAGTTGTCACCTCAGTATTGTGGACCCTTTGAAGTCCTAGATAGAGTGGGACTTGTAGCCTATAAGCTAGAACTTCCTCCCACTGTAAAGTCACATAATGTTTTTCATGTTTCATTATTGAAGAAATATGTACATGATGCTAATCATATAATTGATTGGTATGTGATCCAGGTGGAACCGGAGGGATAATTCTTGCCAGAACCCCAATGCATATTAGATAGGAAGGAAACATCACTCAAGAATCGAACCATTGCATGGGTCAAGGTGCAATGGAAACACTTTGGCCTAGATGAGGCTACGTGGGAAATGGAAGATGTCATGAGGCAGGCATTTTCGATCCTATACATACATATCATATTGGTAGATAGAACATCGAGGATGATGATTCCTTTAAGAGGGGGGGATTGTAACACCCTATTTCCCCCCCCAAAGTATGTAAATATAACTTTATTGGCCAGGAACTATGGAAAACTCAAAGTGTGAATGTTTAATTTGGTGGACCTTTGTATAAAGGTCAATGAATGTAAATCATGTTATTTTAATAGATAATAGAAACATGTTGCACAACTTCTGAGAGAGGGGACATGCTAAGAAATAGAGACCATGATTGCTATTGAAAAGGTGGTGGAGGGGACCTGGAATGGTCGTGATAACCTCCATCGAACCAGTACCATGTTGTAGTTAATGTTGCTCAGAACAGAACAACCCTCTGACTAGGAATGAATTCTTGTCAGGCTAAAAGGTGGGAAGGGCCTCTTCAAGAGTTAATGAGGGATGGGGAAAACTGCCCATCGGTATGTCTTTCGAACCTGACCACGGATGGGGGGATTCAAGCCACACACAACCGTGTCGAGGAAGGAAAGAAGGGAAGTGTGGTGGACGGGGGGGTGGTCGGCGGAGAAGGAAGAGACAAGAGAAGAAACTCTCAGGTTCGAGGAAGGATCGAAAGAGAAAAGTGAGTTCTGATCATAGAGAATGGAGATTGAGTCAGGAGAGGGAGAGTAACCTTCATCCTCGTCTATTCCTGTATAGGGAGAAGGAGAGTAACCTTCGTCCCTAACTTCCGTTGAGATGGAAGTAAGAAATTGAATCTCAAAGCATCGTGGCCTAAGCTCGGGGGTGGCCAGTAAATCCATTGGGAGTGACTGAGCTTATGGTTGGGTTGAAACGAGCACCCATCTCAACAGTCACATCACACCTTGTGGTTCTAATAATTTTTTTACGCCTTGTATTTTGAATTGAAAATCATAGATGCATGCTCATGTTTATACGTTCATAAATGGTTTCTGTATAGAAGTGATTTCCTTGTGTTTTGGATTGGAAATAATGGATGCATGTTTATACTTATATGTCCATAATCGATTTATGTACAGAATGAATAAGTCTAGAATACGATTATGTTCCCTTAAGAATTGTCCCATCTACTTGAGTCTCATTATGTTCTGGTTTAATTTATCGAAGGCACCTTTCCCAGGGAATTACCTCACATCCCAGAGTCAGAGTGAGTTCTTTGAAATGTCTACCATTACAGTAAACTCACAAGTTTACCTTACCCCTGTCCCAGAGTTCATATCTCAGTGAATTAGGAAGGCACTTCATTCAGGCCAGTACTCTAAGGGACTTTGAACCGTACCTGAGTCGTATCCAGAAGCTCGACTGAGAGTAGGGATAATCACCCAAGAATCATCTGAAGGCTCATGTGACTGAGGTCTAGGAATCCTGTGCAAAAAGGAGTTAATTTCGAAGGTTTCGAAACCTTGGGAGCTCAAAGCCCTGAAAGGTTGAATTTCGTTGCCTAAGTTTAAGAAGGATAGCGAGTTTCAAATATCGAAAGGGAATACCCATTTGTTTGGAAGACGAGAGGACGAGATCCTTTCAGAAGGGTTTGAGTCTTGTCACGACCATTAGATTTGAAAAGGGAGCGCAGGTGTTAACGCCTCGACTCCTTCAGTCTTCGCAAGCAGTGATGAAATATGTCCATAGATCCAAGGATTTATCGGGACCCTCCTTGACCATTGATCTGACATGAGGGGGTTAGAACAAGGAGTGAGCCGAAGTGGACTTATTCTAAGTCTAGAATCTCAGGAAAGATAGTGTTTTAAGAAACTCATACGAGACCCAAAGTCTAGGGTTTGTTAAAAAATCAAAGGTCGTAACCTTTGGCACTTAGAGATTTGAGAAATCTAAAGCGCAGGATCTGGGCTATCAAATCGGAGTGTGAGGACCAACAGCTGTTGGGTCTAAGAAAGGTTCACAAGGTTTAATCCCTTCGAAAGTATGCAAGAGAATGGACCTTGCCAAGTCTTGAAGTTTCGATATCATTGGGACCGTCTATTGTCAGGGTAGACAGATGGCAACGGATCCGAGAGTTCAAGGATTTGAAATTCGGAAGTGTTGCAAGGGAAAGAGGGGAGATGATCCTAGCCATTGGTTCTAGGAAGGACACGTGGTGAGAGATCAACGTTTCTCTAACTTGCATATCAAAGAAGTCAAAGGGTAGAGCTCTAGGAACTCGTGATACGTGAAATCGCGATATGACATGAGTCGTCCATTAGAAGGGACACGCGGCGAAATATCAACATTTCATTGATTCGCACGTTGGGGATTTCGAAGGAAAGAGTCATAGAAACTCCCGAAGGCCGGAGTGTCGAAGTTCATCCTATCCATTGGTGATAGAAAACACGGGGCACCAAATCCT
>SNQJ01S0035729.1:34137-51150 GCA_010110895.2 Picea sitchensis
TCAGAAATTATCAAAAGTTTAGAAGGATCAAATCTTTTGAGATGTAAACTTTTAACATTTCTTCAAGTTTTTCACTTTATAAAAAATTTGTATCTAGAAAGATTTGATCTCTTTACTCTTGATAAATCTAGAATTAAAAATTATATATATAATTTTTCAATTAAAATAATATAGATTTCATTTTTTTAACCTAATGTTATAGAGATATTTTTTCTAATCTTTAATGTTGTGTTACATATTTTTTCCCTTTTTTAATGAAAAAAGTTCACATTGCTAATTGTAATTCCAAAAATTGTTATCCACATAAATATGTTGATCATTTGACATAAGAAATACGGTTTTTACCACCGGAAGTAGTTGGGGTTGAACCAGAAGAACCTATTGAAATTGACCCAGACGTAGTTTAAGGAGCAGTCCCACCAGCATCATCCAACCTATTGAAATTGTGCTTGCAAATTTCTATAGTAAAGTTGTTTCCCTTTATTGTAGTCAAGTGGAATCCAACCCTTATTGACAGCATCATCCGAGTGGAATTATTAAGGAATTAGTTATATTACAGAGTTTTGTTTTGGAATTAGTTATATTACAGAGTTTTGTTTTGTCTGAGTAATGCGTATGTTCTAATGCGTAATGACTTCGGGTATTCCAAGGAAGAAATATTTATTGGTACAGTGCACGTAAACCAGAATGGGCGGTGGAGGAAGTAACCTTTAGTTGTGCAGTCTAACCTTTAGATTAGTTGTGCAGTCTAATCTTCACTTTAGTTGTGCAGTCTAATCAGACGAAAAACTTTTTAAATGAGTCTAATCTTGACTATCAATATATGTCAATAATTTATCAAGTCAAATAAATTCATTTTACATTATATTTAAAAATGAAATAAATTTCAAAATTTAATTATGTCAATTTTTAAAAATAATGAATTTCGATCTTTTTTAAAAATAGTAATTTTTAAAAACAATAAATTTATATTTTTAAAAATAATAAATTTCAAAACTTTCACCATGTAAAATTTTATTTCTAAAAACAAATTATACATTGCTTCCTTTCTTAAAAATAATTATTTTTAAAAACAATAAATTTATATTTTTAAAAATAATAAATTTCAAAACTTTCACCATGTAAAATTTCATTTCTAAAAACAAATTATACATTGCTTCCTTCAAAGATGAGAATAACTTTCAAATTTTTACTATATAATTTTTTTAAAATAATAAACTTTTACCGTGTACAACTTCATTTTAAAATAAAAAAAATCAAACTTTTACTATATAAAATTTCATTTCAAAAACAAATTATATGGAATCATGGGTCACATAATAAAATAGTTTGATTAATAATAATAATAATAATAATAATAATAATAATAATAATTTGTTGGTGATGCAAGAGCTGCGCTAGGCTAGGGTTAGGGTTTCTGTTGTTTTGGTGCACTTAGTCGCCCCTGCAGGGGCTCAATGACTCCGAGCGAGGGAGGGTCGCGAGGTCCCTTCTACAGTGAAGCGGCGACGAATGGAAACAATGGAGGAGGCTCCAAGTGCCCCACTTTTGAGCCTCCTCCAAATCTTCGCTCACTGCTATTATTCAAGGGCACATTCAAGGACAAAGAAAAGGATATAGATTCAGGAAAAACGCCGACATCAAAAAGTGTGTCACGACCATAGCTACTTGGAAAATGCATTCCTCAGGCACCACAAGCCCCTAAATACATCATCAGCTCACCCCGGATCGAGGAACAAAAACAGTATATGAGAGATTATGCCTTAGTGGACAAATTTTTAGGGCTCTGGCCCTCAGAACGTGACCTGGTTAAATGGATACATCAATGGTGGAGGCCCAAGGGACATTATGATCTACAATTGGGTTCCAAGGGTTTCTTCACCATTATCCTGCATAACCTAGAAGACAGGAATCACATTTTTTATGGAGGGTCGTATTTTTTCAACTCAGTGGGGCTCTTCTTGAGGTTTTGGATTGAGAAATTTAGCCCTGAAACAGAAGACTTTGCGCATGCCCCACTATGGATCAGGCTATACTCCTTGCCGCAGGAGTTTTGGTTGGAAGAGGTATTGGTTGGCATAGGCAACACCATTGGAGTGTATGTCAAATCCTCGGAGGCCATGAAACAAAGAAGATATACCTCCTATGCGTGCATCTGCGTCTACTTGAACATCGCTAAGTCGCTCCCAGGATCTATTTCCCTAGAATATCAGGATGAGGATTGGCTGCAAACCATTGACTATGAACACATTCCATTCAGATGCAGAAAATTTCATGAGCATGGACATCTCTTCAGGGACTGCCTCCTCAATGCAACAAGCAAAAATGGTAACCCAAATGCCAACAAAAGAA
Source organism: Picea sitchensis (assembly GCA_010110895.2). Taxonomy (NCBI): domain Eukaryota; kingdom Viridiplantae; phylum Streptophyta; class Pinopsida; order Pinales; family Pinaceae; genus Picea; species Picea sitchensis. The sequence goes on from SNQJ01S0035729.1 coordinate 36,490, forward strand.
AAGATGGCTTCATTCAGGTGCCCGGAAGGTTCAAAAAAGGAGGACGAAAGCAGGTAGCCCAAGCAAACAAAGATCCAACCACCAACAATCAATATGAGATTATGCAACACCAACCGGAGAACCCACCATCCTCACAGGCTTCACCTATAGAGAAAACACCCTAACAACTCCAACACTAAAACCGTGGAACAAACATAAATCGGGGATGGATATGTTGAGATGGACCTAAACGAGCAAGAACTAGTGAGCGTTGACCTGGAACATCTAGAACACGCTTATCAGCATCAAAAACTCTATACCATACCCCCTGACCAACTTAGAAAATTCCACAAGGTATTCCTTAACTCCTCAATGGGATCCACTGCCAGATCTAGCATGGGATTGGGAATACAAGGAAATACATAGAAGGAACAACACAAACCCCATAAGGACAAAAAGAAAAGAGGAAGGAAATCAACTAGCAAGCTCATTCAAGAGATAAGGCACTTCATGGTTAACTCTGGTCATATCTATCTCATCTCGAACAGCTTCCCCCACCCCCCCCTCCCCTCCCCATCCTCATCATTAAGATCATCTCCTGGAATATAAGAGGACTCAACGGTCATAGTAAGCAAAAGATGCTATGGGATTTGATCATAGCAGAGAAACTAGACATAATGATGCTCCAAGAAACAAAATGTGCCACTGAAGATATGGACAAGCTCCTCCCCTACTACTGGAAGCAAGGGAAAGGGATATACATGGCGGCCACAGGTATAGCTGGGGGTCTAGCTCTACTTTGTAATCCAAGATCAGTCACTTTGGAAAAAAAAATCACAACTAAATGGTCCATCTCGGCAGCCTACCAACTCATTGGCTCCAACAAACCAAGCTACCTCACAAATGTCTATGGACCTGCCAGCCCTAGGGATAAGCAAGCTTTACTTTGGAATCTGGAGTACTTGGCTACCCTAACCGAGCGGAATAGGTGGATTTTAGGAGGAGATTTTAATATGATTCACAATCTGGACAAGAAAAGGGAAGGAACAAGGCGTCTAGAACCAGAATCTAGAGATTTTTGGAAGCTCATAGACAACTCAAACCTCATCAACTTAGAAACCTCCAATGGAACCTTCACCTAGACAAATCAAAGAACCGGAACCCATCAAATAGCTTGCAAGTTGGACCGTTTTCTTCTCTCGACCTCCCTCATGTTGGAGGGAACAACTCTGGAGACATGCATATTGGATATCCATGGATCGGACCACTAGCCTATCCAACTATGGCTGGACATATCGGCCACCCCTGGCCGAAAACCCTTCAGGCTGGAACAATTTTGGCTTAGTCACCCAGACTTTCAATAGAAGGTCCACACTTTGGTGGAGGGAGGCAGTGGTACCTTACGGCTCCAACATGTACTGATTCTAGAAAAAACTTAAAAACCTCAAGCAACAACTCAAGATTTAGAAAAAACACACCTTCGACAACATCTCCGAGGCCCAAAAGTAACTAACGGATCAAATGAGCATTGTACAAAGACAAATCTAGGAGTAAGGGATCTCTGAAGACCTCAAAGCTCAAGAAGCAACAATAAGTCAAAAACTTGAAGAAAGGAAAGCCCAAGAAGAGATCCTATGGTGACAAAAGTCTTGTATCCAATGGCTCAAGGAGAGCAACCGAAACACCAAGTTTTTCCACAGGTCTACCCTTCAACGAAGACATACCAATCGCATCACACAGTTAATTTCAAACAATGGACAAATCATTCAATCCCATGAGGACCTGGAGGAGGAATTGGTTGCCTACTACAAAAATCTCTTGATAGAACCTCAGAAGGACAGATCTCACACCATCACCAAGGTCACGCAGCACATTCCCACGTTGATCACGAAGGAACAGAATGTCACTCTGCTTCGGCCCATCACTCTCGAGGAAGTAGACCAGGTGCTACAGGACACCCCCAAAGGTAAAGCCCCAGGACCGGATGGCTTCACCACCGTCTTCTTCCACCACTGCTGGAAAATGATCAGGGAGGAGGTTTGGGAAATCATCGAAGACTCTAGGGTCTCAGGGTAGGTTCTCCCCGCCCTCAACGCAACTTTCCTCACCTTCATTCCCAAAGAGGAGCGCGTCAACCATCCTAAGCAATTTAGACCAATCACTCTCTACAACGTCATCTACAAGCTTTTAACCAAGGTTATATAAAGAAGACTTAAGCCTATCCTTCCCCTTATCATCTCACCAGAGAAATCAAGTTATGTGGAAGGTAGACAAATACTGGACAGTGTCATCTTAGTGCATGAGGTGATACACTCCCTCCAAAAAACCTGCACACCAGGTATGCTCTTAAAACTGGATCTTTCCAAAGATTTTGACAAGTTAAGTTGGGAGTACATGCATGTGATGCTCCTTGCCTTTATCTTTGACCCCTCCTGTTTTGATTGGATCTTGAACCTCACCTCCTCTACCTTCTTCTCAATACTTGTCAATGGTTTCCCTTCTCATCCTTTCTCCCCCACCAGAGGAATCATACAAGGAGATCCTCTTTCCCCGTTCCTCTTTATTATCATGGAAAAAGGTATCAGTCGATCCATTCAGGCTGCCATAGAAAAAAAATCGTTGGCAGGACTTACACTGCATGGCATTAATCCCCCGATCTCTCACAACCAATTTGTTGATGACACTATGATGATGGGATCCCCCATAGTATTGGAGGCCCACTCTTTTCTCTCCATCCTTCAAACTTTTTGTGATGCCTCAGGCCTGAACATCAACAAGAACAAGTCCCAAATCTTCTTTCTCAATACCCCAGTTTTGATTCAGTGCCACATCTCTGAAATATTGGGTTTCGCCTGAAGCTCCCTTTTGTCCAAGTACCTAGGTATCCCTCTGTTGGACAATGCCCTCAGAAACAGTTCGTGGGAACACCTCCTCACTTCCTTCTCAAAAATACTCTCCTCTTGGACCTACCAATCTCTCAATCTCCCCAATCTCCTCATTCTCCTCAAGGCTGTGCTTCAAGCCTTACCTTTTTATACCTTCTCAGCCCTAGTCACCCCTAACTTTGTCCTTAATGCTATCAAAACCTTGCAGAGAAACTTTCTCTGGAAAGGCCTCAAAACAAGGAAAAAGTTGGCACTAATCAGTTGGGACAATCTCTGCAGACCCAAGATTCAAGGGGGGATGGGAATAAGGGACCCTTCAACCATGAACAAAATCATGAGCGTTAATATCTGGTGGAGATGGTTGAAAAGGCCTAAAGACTTCTCGGCCAAGATCTAGATAAGAAAGTACACTCCTAACACAACGAAAAGAAACCTGATCAAATGGAACAGAGACAACCCAGGCTCCCTAATTTGGATGACAACCAAGAAGAATCAACAACTTGTAATCAATCACGCCTTCTGGGAAATCCGAAATGGTCAAACAACCCTCTTCTGGAAGGATTCGTGGCAACAATTACCTATTTTAGAGCAAGAATCTTGGGCTGACACCTTCAGCACCCCAACCACACAGACGAGACTAACAAAAGTGGCAGACTACTGGAAGGACAACCCAACGAAAACCACATAGAGATTCTGGAAATCTACAGGAGAGGATCTGCATATAGAGGTATAGGTGGATGTTCAGCCCTAGCTCAACACAATCAATGTGCGGAAAATCCCCATTCTGACAAGTGAGGAAATCCTATGATGGGGGCACTCACTAAAGGTAACCTTCAACATACAAGAAGCCTATGCCATCAAGATGTGCTTCGATCTTTTCCCCCCGAGGAAATCTTGGAACAAAATCTGGTCCCTAAAGCATTGGCCAAAAATTAGTCTTTTCCTTTGGTTGGTTACGCATGAAAGCATTCTCACCTGGGACAACCTTATGAAAAGGGGGTTTGTTGGCCCATCCATCTGTATGCTTTGTTGGGAAGAGTAAAAAGCAATTAATCATCACCTTAACACCAACCCTTACTCCACTCAGGTCTGGGCTCAATGTGCGATAATCATGCGCACTTTGGATCGAAAAAGGGACAACATCAGCACCACCATTGAATATTGGAGAGATGTGGTTTTCCAGTCACCTATTCGAAATCACATTTGGAAATTGCTCCTAGGCTTCATACTATGGAAAATCTAGAAGGAAATAAATAGAAGGATCTTTAGGAATGACCAGCTCCCCTAGCAACATTGTTGGAATCAAATCCGCCACAACGTTCTGGAAACAATCAGGCTACAACAATGGACCAAAACAGACCTAAATTACCTAATTCAGGAGCAAAGAATCTTGAGGTATTGGAATTTCAACCCACTTTAGGGCCCATCTCTCACTTCTCGAAATCAAACCATCAGGGGCATCCCCACACACTGGTCCCCCCCTCCATATGGCTTTATCAAATTCAAATTTGATGGAGCATCCAAGGGTAATTCTGGGGCGGCAGGATTTGGAGTGGTTTTTCGAAACCACTAGGGAAGCATTCTTCTCATCACCACGGGCAGCTTAGGCCACACCATGAACAACACTACATAGCTATGGGGGCTCACCAGAGGCTTGCAATTGGTAATTGAGCACAACTTCACCAAGCTAATTATGGAAGGAGACTCGCTAATCATTATCAATCTCTTTGGGAAAATCCTGAATGGTGCCGAACGAGAGAGAATCTCGCCATGTTGGCGACTTTCTCATGGTTTGAGGACAATTGTGAATCTCATTCCACCCAATCAGGACTTCATCCCGTCTCATGTAAGGAGAAAGGCGAATTAGGTTGTTGACGAACTGGCTAATATTGGAATGAACTGGGAAGGACTGGAGCTACTCTACCAAACCTCCATCAATCCGACTCACCCCATTCTTCAACATTGCAAGAATAAAGCTAAAGCCATCAACAACTCCCCGAATAGGGTGCTAATGCGAGACAAATGTCACTAGGAGGGAGCGCAAAATGACCAACATGGCGATGGCCATGTGACAGGAGCGTGGCACACCATCCCACCACCCTCATGCATTTAATCCCTACTCGTGTAGGCCTAGGCACCATTACTCTCAGTGCTCCTGGCCTCATCTCACTGTCATTTCGAGGGAACAGCGCCTTGAATTTGAATTTACTCTACTCATGCGCCTTTGCCTCCTTTAGCAGCCTCAATGCCATGCCTCCTGCCAGATGCATTTGCATAGATTCCCTTCCAACGTTGAGAACCCCTACAACCTACATCACTTCCAACTACACCTTCATTACCTGTGCTTCCTCCCTTTGCTTGAAATCCCCCTTAGTGCCACTGAAATGCTAAGGCAAAGGAGAAAATCAAAGCATGGCTCGGCCTGGTAGTCAAACCAGCTGTGAGTGGTTCTCAGACCCCCACCTGCACCATCTCCTAACTTGTCACCTTCTTCATCTTCCTCACACTCTTCTCAGTCACAGTCTCGACAAAGTCCCATTGACCTCCCATTCCTCTCCTCACCCTCCGCAAGCCGGATGGAATGGCTTGCCCTCTCTGAAAATTCCTTGGGTTTCAACCCAGGGCCTTCTTTCGATTTGGCCTCCTATTTGTTGTCGTTTCCTGCAGTCCCACCCAATTCACCGGTGAGCGCACCAGTCCAGCAAGAGAACCCAACTAGTCGGCTTCACCTGGGAGCGCCAACAATTGCAGGACAACCTTGCTATCCTATAAGGTCAGGTATTTGAACTGCGACAAGGCCTAGACGACCTTCAGTTTCGATTGGAAATCATGGACGGAAAGGCCTCAACGCTCCTACAAATGCTCTTCACTCTGCACGGGGCTTGCCACTCAACACCAGGAGCAAGAAAAGTCATAGGGGGAGGAAACAAAGCCTACTCAAGGGATGGAGGAGCAGATGCTATAGGGGTTGGCGGCGAAGACGATTCGGGTATTGCCATGCACATTCCCATGGAAGAGGGAGGGACACTTGTCGAAGAGGAAGGGCTCTGAAGCAAATTAGACAAAAGAATGGCCATGTACACGACCATGGAGGAGGGTGGTACATGGGCAGAAGCATAAAGGGTGGGAGGTGATGTCGACACGGGCACTGCCATGCATGATCATATGGAGATGGGAGGGACAATTGTCGAAGAGGAAGCTGTGGACCCAACGACCTTTGCCACCTCCCAGTTCACATGACCTTGCTACAAGCCAACTGCATGAATGACACAAATGTCTTTATGTCAGTTTAGCCAAGTGTCTGATTTTCTTTTGCCTCATGGAGCCCATGATCATGTTTGATATGATGTTTTATGGAGACTATAGTTTTTATGTTTAAGTTTTGTCATTCTTAGACTGGTAGCTTAAGACAATTAGCTTTACTCTGAATGGTTGGCTGAACTGGTTCCCTTCAAGGCAATTCAGTTATTACAGTCTGGAACTCTTGATGATACTGTAACTCTGGTTTTTTGAAGGCTTTTTATACAACTCTTACTTACAAAATAAATAAATAAATAATAATAATAATTTCATTTCAAAAACAAATTATATGGAATCATGGATCACATAATAAAATAGTTTGGTTAATGTTAATAATAATAATAATAATATGATCAAGTCATACACCAAATTGGTGTATGAGACCCCCTTGTTTGTTGGACAAGGGACCCTCTCAAGGAAGAAACACATATTCATAACCATTGGGCCCACTCAATTTTCTTTTTAATACAAGATTGTTAATATATTAAATGATGTCAAAACAATTAACCTAATTAAGAGCAAAGATTTTAATGTTTCTTACAAATTTCATTTTCATGTATTTTAATTGCACTTAAAGAAGTAAAGTGTGTTTTAATGTAAGTAGAGATGAGATGTGTAACATCTATATATGTGATGTTTAAATTCATAATGAAAAAAATAAAAATAATGCAATGTAAAAAGTGAATATATATAAAGTTGATGGAGGAGTATATTGTAAGTAATAGAGACCTAGGGTTTCAAGGGAATCATACATTTGGTCAAAAGTGATGATTTCTCTCGCTTGCATCAATCAATGTCTCAATTCTGAAAAAGAGTGGGTGATTGAAGGTACCAAGGATCTCGCATCAACAGACCTCTCTTAGGGTAATTTTTAGGGCCTAAACCACATCTATCACAATTAGCTCCATGGATTTATGTGGACATCAATGATTAGAGGTCAATTACATATTTCCCTCTTTAGAGAGGGTTTTTCTCTTTTCTATTTGAAAGTGAGAATGACAAGAATGTCATCTTAAGTGGAGGGCTACGCAGGTTTTCTCAAAAGGCTAGTTTAGCTTTGAAGGAGTGGTCAGACTCATTCGACTCAAGGTATGCCCCTTGGGATGAGTTTTTTTTATCTAGATAATGATGTTAGGGCTCCTGATTCATTTTTTCAATGTAAAGGCCTTGAGGGCTATCAGGGAGAAACTAAGTTTTTTATATTACCTAGCACTAAAAACCTTAGCTCTTGAAGGAGTGTCGAAGATCCTTTTCCACATAGACACTACTAGAGGCTTGCCAAAGGAGATTATCTTTGTTATTAGTGGGGACAAATTCTCTCATATCATGGATTATGAAGATCTTCCTAAGTGTTGATTATGTCTTAATCATGGGCACCTTTAGAGAGTTTTTCCCAAACAAAGACATTATTCTTCACAAATGGAAACAACCCAAGATCAATGATTAAAGATGGANAAATTCTCTCATATCATGGATTATGAAGATCTTCCTAAGTGTTGATTATGTCTTAATCATGGGCACCTTTAGAGAGTTTTTCCCAAACAAAGACATTATTCTTCACAAATGGAAACAACCCAAGATCAATGATTAAAGATGGAAGAAGAAGACAAAGTTGATGGTGGATGTTAATTGAGACTTGAAGATAGGTTCTAATGAAGGTTGCATGACTCCTTCTGAGGATCCCTTGTGTTGAGTGCAAAACACACCCTAAAATTTCTAAAAATTTTGGGTACCACTTTTTATGATTGGATTGATCGTTGAAGTTGTTTATTTTTGAATGCTTGGTTTTGATGCACTTATCTTCAAGAATTCATGTGGGTTTAAGGAATAGTTAAGGGAAGTGATAAGGAAATATTATCTTAGAGTACATGTCTAATTCATCATCTTTGTGGCCAAAGACTAAAAAAAAATGAAATACCTAGGTTTTCATTTGACGAGCATGGTTTAAAGAGGGAGGTTTCACACCGATTGGGGCTCATCAAGACAAAGTGCCCAAATGTAGATTTTCAAATTTGTCAAATAGAGTATCACTTCATTGAAAAGACAAATGTAATAGTCCATCGAAAGCATGTTAAATCAATTTTCCAAGAACACATTTAATAAACTACCGAAACAAATCATGGTCTTCACTGAGGTGGTAAGAAAAGGAGGGAAATGATAAGAAATGTTCACCTAGAAAGTGGCATGTGATGAGCGATGAGAGGAGGATATCACCATTCTCCTAAACGATGAATAAGAAATGCCAAAAATGTTAGAGCAATTTCATCGATTTAGCGATTGTACTATCTAATTGATATGATGACATGTCAAGATCAGTCTGTATTTTCACATAAGGAGAATCTGTTAAATTTAATTCAAATCTCATCAATTAAATCAACCATTAATAGCATGAGTGGAAACCAAAGTTCCCTCTGATAGTATGGGTGTTTTTGTTTGAAAGTGTTAAGATTGCAAAAAACCAAGGTAAGTTTATTGGTACATAAGTTTAGCAAGAGTTTTCAGATATTAGCTACGTCTGGGATGTTCTTCTTATTGTAATTCATTATCTGTCGATAACATCAAAACAGGTAAGCATCTAAGACTAATTCCTTTCAAGAATATTGCAAGAACATTTACTTAGGTACTTTCATCTTATAGTCAAGAATGTGTGAATTCTATTATAATACATCACGAGTTATGGGTTTTTAGAATTCATTTCGTTTAGGGTTTCTATGTTAAATATGGTTTGAAGAAATTGTGAAGTATTGTTTTTTGCATTCAAAATTTTCCTACAAACAGAGAACATGCCTCTGAGGAAAATGCCAGTAAAAATTACAATTAAAACATCCAAGACGAAGCCGAGGGAAGCAGGCAAGGGCTCGCTCAATGAATCAATTGAGTTCAATGACATGACAGATAATTATGTTCCAGTTATCTAGATTCCAGTATGTAGAGGATCCTGTAGTATGCCTAGTTTTCAAAGATACATACCACATGTTGGAGGTTTAGGGCTGACCTGGGTTCTACTTTAGGTTTCCAAAAAAACCCTACAAACCATCAACCCTTCTGGAGATCAGAAGGCAACACTGTGCACAAAGTGCACAATGCAGTCTCACCCGAGATGGCTTATGGGTGACTGCAGGACCCATATATCTGCAATCTTGGAAGATAGACTACTACAGAGATGGGAGACATTATTTCTACCTCAACATACATCATATATATTATTATAACAAATCATTATATCTAGATCTACCATTCAATAATTAGTTACATTCATTCAATATTTATTTTGCAGTAAATATCCTGTCTATTCCATTGCGTGCTGCATTTTCCTACTTATAGATTAATCCATTCATAAGAAAACAATTGTAATAATTAACATGAACATTCCACACAGAGACACAAATTTACCATGGTTCACCCCCCTGGGCTACATCCACAAAGATCTGGCATTTTAGTCTCTTTTATTATTCTTCATCAAGGTTATAGCATTGTGCATATTACATTTGAGGCCGACAAGATCGCACTAAGCTCCACAACTTACAACCTTACCCTCAATTACAATGTTATCTCTCAAAAAATTTCTTGCTCTATCTCACAAATTAGCTCTCAAATCATCTTCATGATCAAATCTTTCTCTCATCTATTAACCTTCTACCTGCTATCTCACCACATATATTTATATTACAAAAATGGGTTAATTACCTGTTTCAACAATGACCAAAACCCTAACCCACTAACCCTAGGTGGATTAGATTTGTTCACTTTCTAACGTCTTGAGCATGGTTGGTCCAAAATCCAACCATTTTCCATTTTCCTTCTTCCTTCCTTTGACTTTCCTGGTTTCCCGATGTTGTTTTTCCAGGTTTTCCAACGCGTGCTCCTTCTTTGGTCCATTTTCTAACTGCCTTCATCAATTACCATTCCTTTCCATGTTCTTCTATTTTTATCCTTATTTTTACCAATATTTCCTCGATCTTTGCTCCAAAATGGCTTGCACCAATAGGTCCCCAACACTCACTTGTGGCTCACCCGAGCCACTCAAGTAGTGTGTGCTTCTTGAATTGACTTCTCGAGCTCCTGAAACATGTTTGTCATTTCTTCAACTTGAGATTTTACCTATGTGCTCTTTTATGCTATAATCTCCATAGTCTGTGTAGTAATATGTTCCTTCATCAGTTCCCCACTTTCCAGGACAGCTTGTTCAATTTGGCCCTTTGTTGTGTCAATATCAGTGAGAATCTTCTTTGCTTCTTCTTGTAATAGTTCCAACTGGGTCTGCCTTGACTATTTCTCTACTTGTATGGACTTCAGCTCTGCCTACAGATTCTTCATCTCCTGTGCACTTTTCAGTTTGTCTGATATTGTCATAGTCTTCTGCTTCTGCTTCAATTCCCGCTTCACAGTATTTACTCCTTCTTCTTTTTGATCCAACTCCTGAAGTTTACCATCCTCCTCAAGGTTTTTCCATAACTACGTGCTTTTATCGTAAAGTTGTGTTATTTCCTGGATTATGATCGCAATGCTTTATGTGTAACCTATAGCCTCCTACTCTCTTTGTGTTCTTACTTATGGTGGAGTACTAGGTGCTAAGAGTTCTGTCAAATCTATAATAGGGATTCTATAATTATCCATAGCTTGTGATATTTTCTAAATTTTCTCCTCTATGGGTATATTATCTCCTTCTACGCTGTCAGGAATGGTTTTAAATACTTCTTCCACTCGCTTCTCTATTCTTCCATCATGTTTCTTTGTCTCATCCCTCTCAAAATTCACTTGATTAAGGGTCATCTCTAGTCTATTATTTGTTTCCTTGGACAACTATAAGCTTGTGTCATCTACATGGGCCCTTGACTGAATTTCTTGCGCAACAATTACCTGTAGTTTGTACATCTCTTTAGATGGAATCTTGGGAAGTGCCAACTCTCGATGATCTATGTCCTTTAGTGGCTTCTGCATTGTAGATTCATATACTTGCAACATCTCCTGGGTGATAGGGAAATTTTCACTCCCCATAACTATAGTCTGCACTGTCTCTTGTTCTAGAAGTGTTCTATCCTGAGAGGTTTGTTGTTGTTGTGCCAGACCTTTCTGTTGTGTTGTGGTAATATGCAGCTGATCCAATGCATCCTTGACCTCTTTCAATGTCTTCACTATTTCTTCCCTCTGCTTCTTAGCACCATACCGAGCTTTCACTGTGCAATCCTACACTTTTTCTACTACCAAGTCTACATCATCCTCTGTAAGTGTTAGCTCAAGAATGCTCTTATGTGCCTTAATTTTCTTGCGTTGTCCTATTGTCTGCAATACTGTCCTTTTCCTTGGTAGTGTCTCTGTCTGTGTGGTTTCAGCTGGTATATCCAAAGCTAAGAGATTTCCACCTCCTATATCCTCTGACATAGGAACATTGGTATCTTTCTGCGTTCCTCCATTTATTGCTTCTGCGCATTCCTTTTCCTGAGTTGATCCCTTTGAGATAGTATTATTTTGTCTTGGATTTCTAGTTGTTGTACTACCCCATGTTTCTTTGGTGTGCTCCGTAGCTTTCCTAGTATTTGTTGTTGGGTTAGTTGACTTCTATGAAGGTCCAACCTCTTCTTGTTTTTTGGACTTTGGTACTTTCTTGGAAATTACTAGAACCTTCCACTCATCAGGCCAATCCTTCATAGCCCACTGTACTTCTTGCCCTGTAACACAATATCTCAACTACAACAATTCCTTTTTAGGATCCCTCTTAGCCTGGATCCACATGTTATGCCTTGAAGCTTGTTATTTGGCTATGATTTGATTCTCTTGCACCACTTATGGTGGTATTCTCCATGTCTTTTCCAGCTTCTCTTGCATCTCATCATAGTACATAACAAAAATGTTGGTATTGGCCTTCCTTTTCTTTACATCTAAAGTATGCCACAAGGTTGTGTATTTTTTTGTGAAGTATTTCCCTAGCCTCTGGTAAAATCCATTTTATTTTGGTTCTCCCCATCCAACTGGTGCTATCAATATGAGTAGCCATGGGAAATGAAATTCAGACCCAAGGTCCTATGCATCCTTGCAATCATCCAAAAACAAATTTAGTAAATATGGAGCCCAACTAAGTGGACTCCCCTTTGCGCACTGCACGACTGCTACTATTACACCTGCAGGGGCTTCCTCCTTATGACATTTCCTCAAGATTTCTCATGCCATTAGTTTTGTTGCAAAAATCATTGTTGGTTCAATTATTTGTTTGATAATCATCCCCATGGATCCTCTATCAGTGCCATATTTATTATTTATCTCCTCTACTATGGCTTTTTCCTTTGTTCTGTCATCCAAGTACTGTTCTGGTTTTGCTCCGTTTATAGGTAAGCATGTAATTTCAAAAATTAAGTCCACATATATGGATACATGTCTATCCATCCATAATATACCTCCATTTACGCGTTCTAGTAGCTATTTGACACGTGCATTTACATCCTTTCCTCTCCCAAAGTGAGGAATCTCCAATATGTTCATGATCCCTGTGTTATATAGCCATGCAATCCACTGTTTTGGCTCCAGTATGGGATCTCCTGATAGACCTATTGCTTTACTCTCCATGTAAACTTCCGGTGCATACTCAAAAAACTTGCTCATGTCTGCAACATCATGATCAAAATACCTGAGATTATCAACACATCTTAACATGTCAGGAAGTATCTTAACTCCTTCAGGTATCTATGACATCGACAATGTGAGTTTCGTCTATTTGCACGGTGTTTTCAGTGCTGTTGATTTTTCCCTTGTTTTAGTTTTCTCTGCTGATGGTCGTGCTACTTGGTGTGCATGCTCATTTTCCTGTTCTTCCTCAATATCTGTGTTCAGTTGGTTTGTGATGTCTTCCACCTATACTTGTTCCTCCGACTACTACGCTTGTTTTGCTGCAAGGGACTGCACTTCTTCTGTCTATTTCCTGGGCTCATCAGAGTCTATCTGTTCATCGTCGTCCTCATTAAACTGTTGTGTTTCTCCTAGCCCAGTTTGCTGCGTGGGGTTTTCCTCTATGCTGGGGTTTTGCAATTTGCCCCGTTGGTCAATGTCCATTTCCTCTGTTGTCGAGTTTTGTTCTTCTACAATCATTGGACTAATAGGTTCGATCACTAGGGATGGAATGGCGTCGATATCCACTATTCCTTCTAGTTGATTAGGGTTTTCTCCTTCGGCTGCTTGGTCCTGTGTAGAATTCGTGGCACTTCGCGTTTTTCTTGCAACACGGTTGGGATCTCCAAGCTTTGGTGGTGCCATTCTGATAAATTCTGAAAGGATTACTTTGAATCATCAGTAAGCACTTGAAAATACTTGCTCATACTTAGTTTTTGCCCTTAGCTCTGGTTTGCACAAATTTCGTTCATGTTTTCTTTCTTTTATAGGTCATGCCATAAATGCTCTATCGAGCCATACTTTTCCGGTCATCGCTTTTTCTTTTTTCGACCGCTTTCTGAGTCGACACACTACTTTTTCTTCCTAGTCACGTTTTTCTGGCCCATAGTGTATTCAAGTTCTTTCGTACAACTTACTAGATTCTGCGCGCTATATCATCTACTGCATTTTTTTTTTCTCATTTTTCCAATTTTTTCTTATTTTTCTTTTAACTCCTACTATATACACTATGTACAACTATAATTTGATGCACTGCATCTACTAAGGGTTACTGGGTCAAATGTCCCTATACAGTTTCAGTCGACTTCCATTAACCAATCCTTGAATCTCTTTACCTACTAAATCCTACATTTGCACAACACCTCCATCTGTGATAGACTTTATCTCATATGGCCCTAGCTAATGCATCCTGAATTTTCTTGGATGTTGTAAGTATTTGCTGTCATAGAAAAGAACAAGATCCTGTTCCCTAAAGTTTTTCTTTCTAATGTGTTTATCATGCCAAGCTTTGTCTTTAGATTTATGTACTTCCTGATCGAAACCAACCATAATACTATTCTTTTCTAGTTCCATGAATTGAGACAATCTTTCTTGAAGTGTGCCTCTTTTTGTCATATTTGTAATGGTTGCAACGCGCAAACTAGGTATCAAATATTCTAAAGGGATTTTTAACTATGCCTCCAAATTTCTATAGTAAGTTGTTTCCCTTTATTGTAGTCCAAGTGGAATCCAAACCTTATCCACAACATCATCCGAGTGGAATTATTAAAGGAATCAGTCATATCATATAGTTTTGTTTTGTCTGCGTAAAGCCGTACGTTCTAACGCGTATTGACTTCAAGTCTTCCAAGGAAGAAATATTGAGTTCAAACAATAAATCTTTTCCTTTTGTTTTGTGAGAGTAGACCCGTGAGTTCTAACAATAAAGCTTTTTGTCGATTTTGAAATTTTTACAATAAAGCTTTTCCTTTTACCTCATTTTAGTGTTGGTGACAAGTACGCAGTCATTTCTTGAAATAGTAATATGTAGAAAAGTAATTTTTTTATTATTTCAAATAAATTTAGCTGTAAATAAAAAATAATAATACTTTTTATTATTAAAAAATATATATATATA